>JAYMFD010001159.1:0-34283 GCA_035771175.1 Paratinospora sagittata
TCAAACTTAGAGTTCTTTGCATCAAACCACATTTATAGTCAAAAAAAATTTAAGTTTTATGCAAGGTGTGAAGCAGTTGATGCATTTTAGCAATTGATGACAAATGTTTCAAGATCAAGTCCAAGTCAATAAGTATACAATATCAATTTTCTTAGCTCAGATCACTTTTGGAAATATTGAGAGGTTATGTCGATTGACTTTTCTGTTTTTTTTTTCTTTGCCAAAAGAGAAATCGTGAATTTATTAAGGATAAGAAAAAAGTCACGAGAAACACCTTCTAACACAAATGATTCCACAAAGAGGAAAAACCTGAGACAAAACTAATTTGGCAAGCCTATGATGCTAAAACATTTTGATTTCTACAAATATACAAAAAGGGGACTCTGTCAAAGTTTAAACTAGGATGATGCCAAATATCCTGAAGGATTGGCTCAACATGAGCTAATTTCCCATTCCTCAGCTCTAACTCTTGAGAGACTGTCCAAGAATCTGTCAGCACAACTAGCGAAGAACGCCATTCAACAACATATTTGACACCTCTTTGGATAGCCTTAGCCTCTGCAACTTCGATAGACAAAGATTTACCTTCCACCCAACTCTCTGCGAAGTGAATGCGATTAGAATCATCAACTAAAACCCATCCCAACCCTGTAGGAAGAGAGGATTGGTTCCATGCAGCGTCACAGTATAATCTCCAACCATTGTTGGAACTTGAAAAAGTTGAAAAAGGCAAGTTCCTTTTATTTCCTATCATTAATTGTTGTTACTGCTAAATCTGAGAAGCCATTGGACTCAAGGAAGTGCCTATCTGCCTTTCTGCTAGAGCATAAAGGATGTTCCATAATGTCATGAAACACCTTTCTATTCCTCGTTTTCCAAATTTGCCACAAGCCAAAGGCCACCCAAGCAATAGCCTCAAGATCACCTCGGGCCTGCTTGAAAGATTTGCAAACATATTCCCAATAATAACCAAAAGATAATTCAGATAAATGCATAAAAGACAAGGTTAATGGAGAACCAAACCAAAAAGCTCTAGCAAAGTTACATTTAAAAAACAAGTGAGTCAGCTCCTTTCTATCCTCTTCACAAAGAAGGCAAAAAGGATCCACCACCATTCCTTTCTTCAACAAAGTCCTTTTAACATGTAGGAAGCCATTGAGACACCTCCATAGGAAGAATTTTATTTTATTCGGAATTTTCAAATTCCATATGGTAAGACTTCTAGCAAAGAGTTGAGTATGAGCACTAGAAGATCCTTCCGCTTTGCAACCCAATAATCCACTTTTAGCAAGTAGAGATGCTAGGAAATAACCTGATTTTACACAGTATTTTCCATATTTGCTATGAAGCCATACTAATTTATCTTCACTTGGGCATTGGCCAAGAGGGATAGCTACAATGAGTCTAGCATCCTCCTTAGAAAAGAAATCTCCCAAGGTATCACAGTTTCATTACCTAGCATTGTTGGTTATTCCCAAGAGGTGGGTGAATTGGGTATAATGGCCAAAATTGAACTTTTCCAATGAATTAAAAAAATAGATGATCAACCTTAACAAAATATTATGGAGAAAAATATAGAAAACAGGGAATAAACGATTTATAGTGGTTCGGCACGCCTACATCCACTACCTAATCTCCCAATTAGGATTTTTTGAATAAATTAACTGATTTTCTTACGGGTGAGAATCAAACCGTTACAAATGCCCTTTTTTAGGTTCAAGGAAAACCTCTCCTTTTACAAGCTAAGGATGAATCACATTTCCTTTTTTCGGGCTGAGGAAAAACTCATGTTCCTTTTGCGGGCTAAGGAAGAATCGTGATCCTTTTCGCGGGTTAAGAAACAACCCATGATCCTACTTTAAGGTGGAGGATAAACCTTTGTATGATTCCAACCTTGGAATCATCAAGTGAACCAAATTCATTTGACTTGGTTGTTTCAATCCTGAAACACACCAACTCATAATTATAGAATAACAATGACAGTTCTAACCGAGTAAAACACTTACAATTCAGCTCATACATTGCATTACAAAGATATGAAAAATTAAGCACGTAATGTTGATAGGAGTACACTTACAATTCTTTTACCTTTCAATATTTCAGTATTGCTCAAGTGCATTTTCGAAAAGCTTGTATGATGCTTCTTGAAAGATAGTTGTGAAATGCATCTTTAGAAACTATTTTGCTTGATCAAACATTGAATTTGAAATCAAAGGAAAAAAAAGTGTAAAGACTTAGGAGATTTTGGAAAACATGATTAATTTAGTTCCTATCTCTTTTTCCTCTCGTGTGTCTCTATCTTTTTTTGAGAGATGGCTAGAACAAGTGTTTATAGATGAAGATCGGTTACTAGCCGTTACACTAAGAGTGAGTAGGACAAGTTTGAAAAACAAATTTAAACGTTTGTCAAATAGTCAACAACTTATACAAATACAGAGGGTTTTTCAAACGAATAAAAACATATGTGAAATGAAGTACAACTGTATTCTATGAACTTCTTGAAATGAAGTAAACAGAAGGTTTGAGTAGAAAACAGTTCAAACTCCTTTAAATAGATTTTCAAAGAAAGATAGATATTAAGCTCAGTATGAAAATCTTTTGAATAAGCTAAGTTTCAAAGAAAACACTTTGAAAAGTAAAAACAGTTTAAGCTTTGAAATCAAATTGAAAAATTCGACTAACTTTCAAAAGTATTTGCTTGATAAGTTTTCGGTGGTGTGGTTTGAGTGTAAGTGCTGGTATATATGGACTTAGTAGAAATGAAGTTGTTCGTCATTTGAATTTAAATTTCAAAATGACCGTTTACTCACAACAGCTAGAATCTTTCACGAAGATGGCAAATGCAATCTTCACGAACATTCTGATTCTTTTCAGATTACACGAGTAAGGAAGGTTTCATAAATCGTGATTTCGTGTATCAGAGGAAATTTCTAACAATTCTGAAAAGGTTTCTATGTATAAAAGTTCTAAAAAAGTAATTTGAAAAAGTGTAAGTGTCAGCTTTGTGACAGCGTTGGATTAGCGTCCTGATGCATAAAACCAACTTTGTTGTTTTGTTCTTTGAGGGAGCTCATGGACCATAAGCGTCCTGCTGAACTATGAAGAGAGGACGCTACTTGATCGTAAGCGTCCTAACTTACTTGGCAATTAAAATGACTAAACTTCATGAGGGTGCTAATCCACAATCAGCATCCTGCCTTGTTTTGAAATATTTAAAGTCACGAGAGCGCTATTAACGAGTAAGCGTCTTGATATTAAAAATAATTTAAACAACTGAAAAACATAAGGGTGCTACTAAACGATGAGCGTCCTGATATTTTAACTTCAAAAAACAATCAGAGAGCTAATTTTGAATTAGCATCCAGACAAGTTCACATGTTGACTTAATGAGGCCGCTATCAGCCATGAACTCTATCAGCGTCCTAATGTATTATCAGCGTCCTGACTTACCAAGTCTAGAAGGGCGCTGCTAAGACATTAGCGTCCTGATCGAACACTTAAAAATTGATTTTTGAAATTAGCTTAAACTTTCAAAAACTCCATAAAGTCAACTAAACTTCGATTAAATCAAGCACTTAAAATAATTGAGAATTTAAATCATTTAAAATACTTTTAAAACGTATCGATCAACACATGCAAGAGAATTTATGCGTGATTTTGCGAAATGAGTGCAAGAGATTTGTGCGTGGTTTTGGAAAACAATTAAGCAATAAAGAATAAGGAAAGTTACATTACATTCTTTATTTGTTTCTGTCACGCCCTGGGTTGCACAGCGTGCCCCCTACCCAGACGCGGGCGCACTCCCACCGCAGCGGGAGCGAACGCCTAGCCATTATATATCCACAGTATTGTCTTCATTGGGGTCCAAAGAACACTGCACGCACCCAACGACCTTTGTCCTTTTATTATGCAGAACACTGCACAGTCCAGGGGCCTCCCCCAAGTTCGAACTCGCAACCTCTTCCTCATAAGGTTAGATTTCGCAACTTGAGTATCCATTGAACCATTTGGCTCAGTGGCTACTAGGAATGCGAAATTAGACTCCTTAAGGGAGGTCTCGAGTTCGATTCCTAGGGAGGCCCTGCACTATTCATGAATGAATAGTGGCAGACAAATAATCATTTCGATGTAGACCAGCTGCGGTTGGGTTGCTACATGGCGATAGGATAATATTATGGATCCATAATGGCTAGGCGTTCGCTCCCGCTGCGGTGGGAGTGCGCCCGCGTCTGGGTAGGGGGCACGCTGTGCAACCCAGGGCGTGACAGTTTCTCTCATAATTCATCACTTTGTTTGCACTTGGAGATCTTTCGTTGTTGAGTTTACCAGTCTCATACTTCGATCGTGTGATGTGATGTTGTAGTCCTCAATCGAACTATTCTTTTACTTTTTGCTCTCTTGAGATGCTGAAATATATACTTGATTGAACCATTAGCACCAAACAGTATATTGTTTGTTATTGATTGTAAGCATCAAAACCCTTAAGAACGTCCTAAGTGATGAGCCACTTAGGCCAACAAGCATGAGATCAGCCACTTTTTTAATGCTTTCAACTCGATGAGATAAGACATTGAAAGTAAAGGGTCTAGGCACCCCTGGATCCTTCCAAATATCCACTCTTTGCCCATCACCTATCCTCCACCTTATTCCATAGTTGAGTAATTGCTTCCCCGCCATAAGACTCCAGTCACACCCCGCCCGGACGCGCCTAAACCGGCGGTACACTCACGGACGGGGCGCGCATTTGGAACAATCATAATGGTAATAACAGAGTGCGCAGCGGAAATACGGTACACAGTACAAATCTGATTTCATTTAATTCAGAATACTTTTGTACATAAAATGGTCTAGGGAACATACTCCCAAAATCCCCAATGAATCATACAAAGGGTACAAAATGTGGGCCCCATAACCTGCACCCAGTCCACCCTAATTTCCTGTGAAAGATTTGATAATATTGGAGTGAGCTTAACGCGCTCAGTGGGTAAATAGTGCATGAGTATAACAATTAATAAAGCATACTTCAATATCAAATATCTTAAAATACACATGTGAGCATCATAATCAATCAAATGTATGTATGCATGACACCGTCGCGTATTAATGGTTTGATGAGCGTACATCGCCTGAATTCATGTACAGGAACGATGCTCTGAATTCACGTACTAATGTCTCTCCCCGGGTGTAGCCGGGTTCTCATGTACGTCCTTCTCAAAAGAAATATAATGAATAGTGAGCAATGTTTCTAACTATTCTATGAGTCATAAACCATATACGTCCCTAGGTGGTGATATGTATGATGCCAATGCATGAACTGGTCTAGTCTACTGGTCTGGTCTTTCTTGACATTTAGACTGACTTTGGCAGCGTCTGGTGATCCTTATCAGGGTCGATATCACGACGTGCAAGATTAGGACATTCAGTATTACTGTATAAGCTGATAGCTTTTAATAAGACCAACTAGATCAGTCCCCAGTTGAGAGGTGAGACACAAGGTCTGCTTAAATACCAATCGCCTAGAGCAGCCCGCTGCCTCCCGTTCACTATTTAAAGTTACTGAGGACAAGACCGAGTCTAGTTGAGTCAGATTGACTACAATCCGGCATTATAACAGTGCAATACATGAATTCCAAATATATAGGCATATGTGCGGCAGTATAAACAGTATATGACATAATGCAGTGTAAATGAATAGTAGACATAATAATAATTGAATGTAAACTTTAATAAAAGTTATGAAACACGCAAACCTATGTTTCGTTCCCCACCTTCAGATCTGGTGATTTTCTCCGGACAGAACTTTGTTGCACTGCTTTCAGATCTGGCGCTTTCCTCCGGACAGAACTTTGTTGCACCGCACCGAGAGTCTCGATTAGAGAATCTCAAAAACTAAAAACTTAGAATGCGTGGAAAGGAGAAGAAAAATCACAAGAGAAGGTGATTTGGTGTGAGAAATGAGAAATGAGGAGGTTTCTTATATAGAGATTTTTGCGCCAGAACGTTCTGGCATGCGCCTGAACGTTCTGGCAAGCGCCTGAACGTTCTGGCAAGCGCCTGAACGTTCTGGCCTGCGCCTGAACGTTCTGGCCTGCGCCTGAACGTTCTGGCATGGCGCCTGAACGTTCTGTCATGCGCCTGAACGTTCTGGCATGCGCCTGACGTTCTGGCGTTGCCCAAATAGTAAATTTTTTTTTTTTTTGTGAAATACAAGGTATTACACTCTACCCCCCTTAAAGGGATTTCGTCCTCGAAATCAAGTCAAGTAGTGATGGGGGTTGTCGGCTTGAGAAGTAGCCGCAGGCTGTGAATGAGGCCACTGCATGTGTGCAATACTCTATCCATTGATATTATTTTCAGACATCTGGTAGTTATTGAAGTGAAACAATGTATCAAGAAAGGTGTAAACAATGTTTCATCCTGATATTGATAAGTGAAAATAATACAACGTATCACTTCATCAGTTGGTACTAGAAAACAATTGAGGGTATTTTTGTTTAATTGTTGATTCTAGTTCCCATGTTGCTTCCTCTACGCCGTGGTGATCCCAGAGCACTTTCACAAGTGGTATGCTACGGCGCCGTAGTTCTTGAGTTTTTCTATCTAAAATCTGGATTGCTTTCTCCTGGTACGTATTTCCTTCCTCAACCCGAACCTCGACTAAAGGGATGATATGCGAAGGATCAGGACGATACTTGCGAAGCATAGATACGTGAAAAACGTCATGAACCTTAGGCATGGATGATGGAAGGGACAGACGATAAGCAAGTTTGCCAATACGTTCAATGATCGGAAATGGACCGATATATCGCGGGGAGAGCTTGCCTTTGATCCCAAAGCGTTTGACACCTCTTGTGGGCTGGACTTTCAGAAAAACAAAGTCCCCCTTATCAAATTCTAGAGGTTGTCGCCGCTTGTCAGCATAGCTCTTCTATCGACTTTGTGCAACACGAAGCCGTTCCTTTACAAGTGTGATCTTTTCAGAAGTCTCTTGTACTAGTTCAGGGCCTAACTGCGGTCGATCTGCCATATCTAACCAGCATATCGGAGATCTGCAAGGCCGACCATAGAGAGCCTCGTATGGTGCCATGCCGATACTAGTTTGGTAGCTGTTGTTGTATGCAAACTCAGCTAGATGCAAATACTTTGCCCATCCGTCATGAAAGTCCAAAATGCAGCATCGTAACATGTCTTTTAAGATTTGGATAAGCCGCTCTGACTGCCCATCAGTCTGAGGGTGGAAGGCTGTGCTCATAGTGATCTTAGAACCCATTCGATTTTGGAAACTTTGCCAAAAGTTGGATGTGAATCGAGGGTCTCGATCAGAGACGATCGTGAGTGGTATGCCATGAAGGCGTACGATCTCTCGTTCATAGAGTTCTGCAAGTTTGGCGGGATTATCCGTGAACTTTATTGGCAAGAAGTGTGCAGACTTGGTAAGTCTGTCAATGATAACCCAGATAGCATCTTGCCCTTTATTATTTCGAGGTAATGCTGTAACAAAATCCATTGCGATGTTCTCCCATTTTCATTCTCCAATAGGTAACGGCTGGAGAAGGCCAGAGGGAAGTCTTCGTTCTGCCTTAACTTTCTGGCAAACAAGACATCGGGCAACGAAGTCTGCAATTTCCTTCTTCATTCCAGTAAACCAGAATTGTCGCTTGACATCCTGGTACATCTTGTCACCCCCAGGATGCATAGCGTATCTCGAACAGTGCATCTCAGTAAGCACGTCTTTCCGAACCTCAGGATCGTTCGGAAGACAAAGACGTTTTTTATAGAAAATGGCTCCGTCGTCAGAGACTGACCAATGAGGAAGGTCTTGCCCGCTGAGTAGAAGTTCTCGTTTCTGCATTAACATAGGGTCATTGGCCTGAGTAGCGGAAATCTTGCGAACGAGGTCAGAGGTAGCTGATAATTGAGAGAATCGTGGTCTTGGTCCCTCTATGTTCAGTTGTAGGTTAAAGTTCGCCAACTCTGTAGCCAACTTTCCCATTTCATAGTTAAGAGTGCAAGCAACATAAGATTTTCTACTCAGGGCATCAGCCACAACATTGGCCTTTCCGGGATGGTACTGGAGTTGAAAGTCATAATCTTTCAAGAATTCCAACCATCGTCTTTGGCGGAGGTTTAGGTCTCGATGAGTGTATATGTACTTAAGACTCTTGTGATCCGAGAAGACCTCAAACCGTTCACCGTATAGGTAATGACGCCATAACTTTAGTGCAAATACGACAGCTGCAAGTTCCAAGTCGTGGGTTGGGTAATTACCCTCATGAATCTTCAGTTGCCTCGAGGCATAGGCAACAACTTGACCTTCTTGCATTAGTACGGCACCTAACCCTTGGAGGGAGGCGTCAGTGTATAATGAAAATCCAATTCCATTGCGTGGAGTGATAAGTACAGGTGCTGTCGTGAGGCGTTTCTTCAATTCCTGAAATGATGCCTCACAGGCGGGATTCCAGATGAAGCGCACGTCTTTTCGAGTGAGCTTGGTCATAGGTTCAGCAATCTTTGAGAAGTCCTTGATGAAGCGTCGGTAATAGCCAGCCAAACCAAGAAAACTCCTAATCTGAGTAACAGTGGTAGGCTGCTTCCAGTTTAAAACTGCTTCAACTTTAGAATGATCTACCTCAATGCCATTGCCTGAAACCACATGGCCTAGGAATTGAACTCGCTTTGCCCAAAATTCGCACTTACTCAACTTTGCATACAGTTGGTGGCTTCTCAAGGTCTGGAGGACTATCTTCAAATGTAGTTTATGGTCTTCCTCGGTTGAGGAATATATCAAGATGTCGTCCACAAAAACCACCACAAATCGGTCTAAGTATAACCTGAATATGCGATTCATCAAATCCATGAATGCAGCAGGTGCATTTGTTAGACCGAAAGGCATAACTAAGAACTCGTAATGACCGTACCGAGTTCTGAACGCTGTCTTGGTGATGTCCGACTCTCGGATCCGGAGTTGGTGATAACCGGACCGTAAATCAATCTTAGAGAAGTATTTGGCATCTCTAAGTTGGTCGAACAAGTCATCGATCCTGGGCAACGGATATCTGTTCTTGATGGTGGCGTTATTCAACTTGCGATAATCGATGCAAAGTCGTAACGAACCATCCTTTTTGTGAACAAACAGAACTGGAGCGCCCCAGGGGGATGAACTCTTTCGGATGAAGCCATTACTCTCTAATTCCTTAAGTTGGTTGTCTTATTCGACCAGTTCAACATTTGACATTCTGTATGGTGGAATTGAGATAGGCCCTGTCCCAAGTATGAGGTTGATCTCAAAATCGAATTCCCGAACTGGAGGTAGACCAGGAAGGTCATTAAGAAAAACTGTTGGGAATTCAGATACGACTGGAACATCGCGTACTGCAGGAGGGTACAGAGCTGGTGATTCATTGCTGTCGCCAAGAGACAACGCTCGAAGTTGTGACTTGAGAAGTGCAACTGTTGATTTGTGTATCCATTGTCTTGTGCCCTGAATCTTGACAAACTCTCCTGTAGGCAAAGTTAACTGAGCGTGCTTGTTCAGACAGTCGATCTTTGCATTCAGTGGTGCGAGCCAGTCCATGCCGAGGATGATGTCGAAGTCATCAAAATCCATCACAAAAAGATCGACATATATTATCTGTTCGGACATTCGAAGCTCACACCGAGAACACTGCAAATTCACGTCAATACCCGATCCGAACGGTGATGTGACATGGAGTGTGATGTTTGTGGGTTCAGGATGCAGGCCTAAATGTCTTACCAATGCTGATGATATAAAAGAATGCGTAGCACCCGAATCAAACAAAACATGCACCAATGTATTGAACAAAGGAAAGGTACCTTCGACGACATTGTTGTCTGGTAGGGGATGTTGAGCGATGGCGAATGCTCGGCCCTGATTCCGTTGACCCTGGTTCTGCTGGGTCTGCCGGGGTTGGGCATTAGCAGCAGGTGGTGCTTGTTGGACTGGAAGAGCCGGAATAGCCGGAATAGGTTGCTGAAGGTGCGGACAAAGATGTTTGACATGACCCTACTGGCCGCAGTTGAAACAAGTCGGCCTGTACTGCTGATTGTTTTGCTGGCCATTCTGATTATTCTGCTGGCCTTGTGGGTTGTGGTGTTGACCACCACCTCTGCCATTGCCGTTGCTACGGCCACCTCGTCCATAACGACCGCCACGGCCATGATTTCGGAAACCTTGGTGGTTAGAGTTAGAAGGTGTAGCCGCAGGTGTTGTGGCGTCATTCTTCGAAACAGGGGCCGGGAGGACTGGGTTGTGATTGTAGTAGGGCTTTTTCCTGTTGCTCTGTTATGAGCCATGTTGGGAAAACGTTGCAGGCCGTTTTCCTTTATTCATTCTCTGTTCCTGTAAGGTTTTCTCTTGTTCGAAGCTCATGGCCTTGTCAACAACCTCTTTGTAAATTTTGAGATCTAAGATCGATAAGGCTTGCCGAATGTCATGGCGAAGACCATTATAAAATTTCTCACTCTTATCTCGCTCCGTTGAGATGGTGGAGAGAGAGTAGACGGATAATTCTTTAAATTTTCCAGCATATTCTCTGACGGTCATGGTGCCCTGATATAACTTAGCAAAGTCCTGGCGCTTCTACTTTGTCACCGCGCTTGGAAAATACTCATCAATAAACATTGACTCAAACTGTTGCCAAGTCATATCTGTTATATTGACCCTTGGGTCTTCTTTCACTGTGATCCACCATTTGTTTGCTCCACCAACAAGTTGGTAGGTCGCTAGTGGAATTTTGCGAGTCTCATCGACTCTCATTGCATCAAGAGCCTTCTTGGACTCATCCAACCACTTTTGTACCTCATCAGGATCAATGGTGCCATCGAAAGTAAGAGGTTGTAGTCGCTTGTATTTAGTAATCTGATCGATTTGAGCTTCCGACCCAAATTTTATAGGTGCGTGAGCCGTGGCAACCTGACTGGCTGCGGTCTCACGAACAGCAGTTTGAACAGTGACCTTCATCGCCTCAATAAATCCAGCGAAGAAGGTTTCAATGCTGGAAGGCATGGCAAAAGGTGCGGGTGATGGAGGTATTGCCTGCCCAGATGTAGTGGCAGTGTCGGGTGTGGCCTGTGCTGTTGTTGGAGGCGGCGGTTCCTGAATCTCAGGAGGTGCCTCCACTGCGGGACGAATAGTACGTGGCCTTCCTCTCTTCCTGGTTTGCATTTTCTTACTGGCAAGGAAAAATAAAACCAAGATTAAGAAACTGTAGCCAAGTATAATGTGATAGTATGCTCAGCAACAATTTCGAGAGTACTGCAATACTAAAATCACCTATGTTTCTAAGTAGAGTGTAAGGTTTTTGTTGAGGAATCAAAGAATCTTATATAACTCGTATGTTTGGCCATGGTGTAAAAAAAAACAAGGGTAGAACGTTTGTATAATAAGTACAAATCTTTGCAAGTATTTAAAATGATTTGGCTGTGGTCTTTGTGAACATACATATATTTTATTGAAAAACCATACGAGTCATAAAAAGTCTAAGATGTGCCTCGGTAAATATCCTGATCTAACGTTCTATCGCAAACTTATGCATTCAAACGCTTACTCTTAGTCTGTTCAATTATTATCCAAGTTCATGTGTCCCATACCACATGATTTTGGTAATAAGGGTGTAAACCAAGTTAAGTTGTATGAACACGGTCTCTAAAAACATTGGCTGAATAGAAGTTCACTAATAGTATCGTCCAAATTTACGCGTCCCATACCGTGTAAGCTTAGTGATAATATTAGTAATGCAACTTTCTCCAAATGTTTCTTTTCACACAAGGTCATGGGTTTTCTTACTTCCACATTTTATTTAGTATCATCCAATTTTGTTGTGTCCCATACCACTCCAAAGGTAGTGATACAAAAGAAAGAATGGTTGTAAGTCGGCCCACCAAAAATAGTCTTAAACAAAATATTTCATTCATAAATAATAAAAAAATTTACAATGCCAGTAATCAATTTTTCCTGCCTACTACCGCTCCTTCTAGATCTCCTGTTAGGTACAGAACGACTACGAACTGATGGTTGAGAGTTTGCTCGCTCTGCTTCGGGGTTTTGCAGACGCGTTAATATATTATTTTGAGTCTCTCGCATTTCAGCAATATTGGATGCCATTTCATTTAACCGTTTATAAGGGTTAGTCGATTGGCCCATTAGTGGTTGATGGCTCGATTGTCGCATAGATGGAGGGTAGGTCATTGGCATTGGGGAAAGTGTTGGTTGTACGGGTGATTCATAAGTGAGGGGTAGTTGTTTCGATTGGACGAGGATCCCTTAATTGGAACCCCTTGGGTATTTGACGTAGGATTCTGGTTTGTCGCGTTATTTGGTACTGTCCTGACAGGAATCATGCGTCGACTTCGTCGAAGACAACGTCCATGTTTGTCTCTCATTGTTTCGGTATTTCCTAAGGTCATGCCGAATACTTCCTCGTCAGTTACCCCTCCCCTCGTGGCATATATCTTGGAGATAGAAGATGCGGTGACCGGCTCTGTGATCTGCTTCGAAGTCCCATCAAAAGTTTTGATGTTTGCTTCGTATAGCATCCTCATGATCAAGACTCTGTAACCGAGGTATTCCTTTCTCAAAGGGTTTTTGTATCACCATCAACATTTGTTGGATAATGATGGCTTAAGATGATTGTTTTGGGAGGTTGGTGTATGTTGATTGAGTGTATGGCTCTTTGGCGAGGGAATTGAACAGTTGTGCATTAAATTCTGCGATCTCTGCAACTGTCTGGGGGTCATGTGGATCAATAATCATTGCCTCAATCGGAATCTCCAAAAGGTGAGCAATAATCTCGATATTGATAGGAATTGTCGTTCCCATGATTGTTGTCTCTAAATGAGGGCTGATCTGATCTCTGTGAAGTCCCACGTAAGTCATGGCTTCATAGAAGGATCTGACCAAGTTGTAAGAGACTTGACCCTTGACGTTGGTTATATTTAACCAATCCAGTGTTGCGAGTTTGTCATGAAGGATTGGACGGAGGCGGAGATCACTATTGTCGATGCTCCTCATGGTCACAACCTCTCGTTTGGACAATTCCGTTAGTCTAGTGGGAATTGGTTCCCTGCTAGTAGAAGTTGTTCCCTCCCTTGAGGTCATTCTTTTGCTGAAAGGAAAAATAAATTTGTGTGAAAGACACAAAATATATTCCTAATATTTTTAAGAGTTATGCCTTGTCTACTAGACATTATTTTCGAGTTTTCTGTTGATGTTTATGTCATCATGAAATTTTCTTCATTAGTGATTAGATGTATATATGTCGTATTCACATGTATAGACATATTTAATCATATATATAGTTGTCATAAATCAACTACATATATATATTTATATTTGAAATTTAACTATATAAAAATCATATATAGTTGTTGTTAATCCAAATCTTAACTATATATAAAAGTCATATATATAGTTTTAGATAGATTAAAAAAAAAAAAAAAAAAATTTCTCGAATTGTCGAATAAATATTTTTTGAAAAATAAAATTTTTTCGAAATTTTTTTTTTTTTTTTCGAATAAATAATTTTCGAAAAATATATATATTTTTTTTTATACGTACCTCATATACACTAATGTATATAAATACATATATTCAATAATAACTATACATATAGTTTCTAATAAATTATGACTATATGTATATTTAAATCAACTATATAAAAATCATATAGTTTCCAAGATATATATATTTAATACAAATCTCAACTATATATAATTGACATATGTATATATAGTTCTAGAGATATATATATATATCTAATAAAAATTTTCTTCCCCTAATTTGGTGGACTTGGGCGGGCCGTGGACCGTACGCTCTGATACCATTAAATGTCACACCCCGCCCGGACGCGCCTAAACCGGCGGTACACTCACGGACGGGGCGCGCATTTGGAACAATCATAATGGTAATAACAGAGTGCGCAACGGAAATACGGTACACAGTACAAATCTGATTTCATTTAATTCAGAATACTTTTGTACATAAAATGGTCTAGGGAACATACTCCCAAAATCCCCAATGAATCATACAAAGGGTACAAAATGTGGGCCCCATAACTTGCACCCAGTCCACCCTAATTTCCTGTGAAAGATTTGATAATATTGGAGTGAGCTTAACGCGCTCAGTGGGTAAATAGTGCATGAGTATAACAATTAATAAAGCATACTTCAATATCAAATATCTTAAAATACACATGTGAGCATCATAATCAATCAAATGTATGTATGCATGACACCGTCGCGTATTAATGGTTTGATGAGCGTACATCGCCTGAATTCATGTACAGGAACGATGCTCTGAATTCACGTACTAATGTCCCTCCCCGGGTGTAGCCGGGTTCTCATGTACGTCCTTCTCCAAAGAAATATAATGAATAGTGAGCAATGCTTCTAACTATTCTATGAGTCATAAACCATATACGTCCCTAGGTGGTGATATGTATGATGCCAATGCATGAACTGGTCTAGTCTACTGGTCTGGTCTTTCTTGACATTTAAACTGACTTTGGCAGCGTCTGGTGATCCTTATCAGGGTCGATATCACGACGTGCAAGATTAGGACATTCAGTATTACTGTATAAGCTGATAGCTTTTAATAAGACCAACTAGATCAGTCCCCAGTTGAGAGGTGAGACACAAGGTCTGCTTAAATACCAATCGCCTAGAGCAGCCCGCTGCCTCCCGTTCACTATTTAAAGTTACTGAGGACAAGACCGAGTCTAGTTGAGTCAGATTGACTACAATCCGGCATTATAACAGTGCAATACATGAATTCCAAATATACAGGCATATGTGCGGCAGTATAAACAGTATATGACATAATGCAGTGTAAATGAATAGTAGACATAATAATAATTGAATGTAAACTTTAATAAAAGTTAGGAAACATGCAAACCTATGTTTCGTTCCCCACCTTCAGATCTGGTGATTTTCCCCGGACAGAACTTCGTTGCACTGCTTTCAGATCTGGCGCTTTCCTCCGGACAGAACTTTGTTGCACCGCACCGAGAGTCTCGATTAGAGAGTCTCAAAAACTAAAAACTTAGAATGCGTGGAAAGGAGAAGAAAAATCACAAGAGAAGGTGATTTGGTGTGAGAAATGAGAAATGATGAGGTTTCTTATATAGAGATTTTTGCGCCTGAACGTTCTGGCATGGCGCCTGAACGTTCTGGCAAGCGCCTGAACGTTCTGTCATGCGCCTAAACGTTCTGGCGTTGCCCAAATAGTAAAAATTTTAAATAGTAATTTTATTTTTATTTTATTTTTTTTTGTGAAATACAGGGT
Source organism: Paratinospora sagittata (assembly GCA_035771175.1). NCBI lineage: Eukaryota > Viridiplantae > Streptophyta > Magnoliopsida > Ranunculales > Menispermaceae > Paratinospora > Paratinospora sagittata. The sequence continues at coordinate 15,302 of JAYMFD010001159.1, forward strand.
ATTACAACTCCTCTAACCCCAAGAAGGCCTTCTCCCCAAGTTAGCATCCAAGAATTCAACTGACTTGAAATATTTAGCCTTTAGACATTGGAAAAGCAATGAATCAAGGGTTGAAACCAATCTCCAACACTGTTTAGCCAAGAGGGCAAGATTAAAAAGCTCTAGGTTTCAAAAACCCAACCCACCTTTTCCCTTAGTAGGAACCATGGTCTGCCACTTACACCAATGTATGTTGTGTTTATCTCTGTGAGAACCCCCACTAATAATTAGCTAGGCTTTTTTTTTTAACTGACTGAAGCAAAGAGCGAGGAATCTTGGAGCAAGACATCATATAGGTTGGGATGGCAAAACCAATAGCTTTGATCAAAGTTTCTCTCCCAGCTTGCGAAAGGAAGTGTTCTTCCCAACCCATAATCCTAGCATTAATCTTAAATTAAGCTCAGAAAAAGTTTTGGCCTTTCCAAAGTCAAGTATGGTTCCCAAGTACTTCCCCAATTTATCAGTTTGATTCATGCTAAGAATGTCCCCCAACTCCTTTTTCTGGTTATCAGGGACATTATGGATAAAAAAAGATATTACATTTCTTGATATTCATATCCTGCCCCGAAATTCCATGATACATCTGCAAAGAATTCATCACTAAACAAAAATCCTTTTTTGAGGCCTTACAAAAGAGAAGAGTGTCATGTGCAAAGAATAAATGAGATATAATTGGCCCATTATTAAAAAATTTGAAACCATGCAATCTTTTGGACACAACTTCATTAGAAGGGATGAAGGTAGGGCCTTTGCACATATGATAAAAAGCATTGGAGAGACTGGATCTTCTTGCCTTAGCGAACGAGAGGGGTGAATAATTTTGGATAGTTCTCCATTGATTTTAATCTGATAGGAAACGTATGATATGCAAATCTAAACCCATTTTCTCCATTGAACAGAGAAGCCCGTCTTATAACGTATGAAGTCAACAAAGGGCGGCCATTCCAACCTATCTAGGCTTTTGACATATCTAGCTTAATCATTGTTTCCTTAACCCTTCTTTTTTTTGTTACTCATTGAGTGAATGATTTCGAATGTTATCTTCCATGGACAAAAGCATTCTGGCATGGGCCAATAATTTTATTGAGGACCATTTTCAATCTATTAGTCAAGATTTTGGATATAACCTTGTAGGCGACATTGCATAGGCTAATAGGCCTTAGATCATTAAGGGAGGATGGAGCCTTATTTTGATTTAATCATATTTCCTTAGCTTCTTTTTGCCCCTTTTAATTAATCAAGGCCATTTTCTATGCAAGGATAAGAATTCATCAATTCTTAATATTTTAGTGAATGAGACTAAGCAACAACATCTAATAATAATAATAATAAATACTATGGTAGAAATGGATGGTTGCTCAAATCTTATGTTATGACAATCTTTATTGTGATTTTTGTAATGGTTATTGAATTTGATTTCCAACTCTATATAGTAAAATTTTATAAAGTTCTTGAAAAAGTTTTGATAAAATTAAGTTAAAACAAATATGATGGGATAAAATCGGATGAAATAATAAAATTTAGCATTACATTGCATATCTTGTTAAACATTCAACGTAAGATGTTAAAAAGTAATAATTAACCATACTTGTTATAAGTATATTAAGTTTTTGCTACAATATGTTTATAATGATCATAAGAAGAAAAATTACTTAGTTTTGATCAAGTTTAAATTGGGAGAAAGATTGAGAGAGAGATTGGAGATTTACTTGATGTGCAAAAAAAAAATGTCTTTTTTATTTTTTTAACTTCTATTACGTAGCTCACTACTCTAGAACGATTATTCAAATATTTTAATTCTAAATTGAATTTTACAACTAAGATTACAATAAAGAAAACTAAAATAGAAGGTGGTCTAACCTAACTCTCTTTTTAATTATTTTGATAATTTATAGCATATTAATTTATTTATTTTTTAAGTGAAGCGGAGTCTAGTGCAATAATAAAAGTTATTGCAATGTGACCACATGGTCAGGTGTTCAAGTCGTAAAGACAGCCTTCTACAATGCAATGTAAGTTTTCATTCACTAGACCTAAATATAGTCCAACGCCTTCCCTGAAACTCGACATTAGCGCGAATTTTGTGTGAAAAGGGTGTGTTAGTCTTTGAATTACCAATAACCAAAATATATATATATATAAGGTCTTTGATTTTGTCACAAATTGGAGCAATGCAACCACCCTATGCTATGACAATGACCATGATAGTTTATTAATTGAAAAGGAAAGATACATTCTAACAATATGAAGTAAGAATCAAGGTCACCTTTATTGACAACATGGGTTTTTTTTTTTTTTTTTTTTAAACTTCCTTAATACACGTGATAAGAATGTTTTGAAAAAAAGATCTAATTTTTTATGGTCATGGTAGTGGAAGGAGAAAGGCACTACATGGACTCCTTTGAGTAAAAAAAAAAAAAAGTCAAAGAACCTAATAAACCTAGAAAACAAAAAGATAAACCTAAAATAATTGAAGGAATAAAAATAAAAAATAAAATGAAGAAGAAGCAATGTTCCTTTCCCAACTGTAGAAAGCTAACTTCATTATAATCACAACCATATTCTATAAAAGTGATGAAAATGCCATTAAACTTCCTGTGTCAAATAATAAGCTACAGGAGATGTTGGGCAAATCTGAGATTGATATTGCAACCACTGCGTACTATGGAGGATTGAGAGGTTCACATACATTTCAAGATATTAGTTGGATATATTTTTTTTAATGCTATTATATATTTATATTCGTATATAATTTACATATCTTAAAGTATTTAATAAATAATTTAATATATATATATATATATATATTTGCAAATAATTCAGCATTCCCCCCTTATAATATAAATGGTCAAACCGCCACAAACGTTAATGAATAGGTGTATGAAAATTCTGTGGATGGCGTTGTATGTATAAGGCAAATAATGCTTGCGTTGCGAAAGAGAGCATGAATAACGTACGGACTATATTTTGAATTTATCTTGGCCGTGATGCATGGTACTTAATTAACTAGGAACCGCCCTTTCTTTCTTTTTATATTTGTTTTTTTAATTTTGCCGCCCTTTTCTTAGTAGGGTTAGGGTTAATGAACCTTAATTAATGTCATTAGGAACTTCCTTTTCCAAAAATAAGGCTATATTAATTTCTCAGTAGCATTCAATTGGGATGATATCTCTCCTTACGTATTCTCTTGCATCATATTAATAGAAGTACATATACATTTGAGAGAATGTAGATTCTTTTCACAAGCGAAATCTTATCTCTAATAAAGATTACTAGTCAAACTTTTGACCTTGCCCTACATTTTCAAGATTGTAGTCTTTGTAATAATGTTCTTTACATAGCAACATGCAACATATATATATATATATATATATATGTTATGTAGCTTATTTGGAGTTCCATATTTATGCTTTAATTAATAAAGGCAAATTTATAATTGACGTCACACGAAGACATAAAGATGAAATAAAAGTAATGATATATATATACGTTGGGTGAAGTTGTCATTTCTTTTTAATATGTTAAAATATTTTAAAAATACGCATATATTTTAAAATATTATACAATAAACTTTTATTCTTAAAATATTTAAAGAAATTAGATGATAGCGTAAAAAAAATGGTGCTGTCACCCAGCATATATAACATATTTTTCAACAAATAAACTCCTCGATGATCAGTTTTTTTTTTTTTTTTTAAATAAAAATGTCGAAATGTAACATTATATTTAAGACAATTAATTCTTAAGTTTTCTATGGGAGGGTCCGACCTGCTGACTTTCAGTACATCATTGAGAGAGTGACTACTCGATTGGAGGGGTGGAAGACAAAATTCTTGTCCTTTGCGGGTAGATTGGTTCTAGTTAAATCGGTGCTTAACTCTATTCTCATTTACATCATGCAGACTATGCTGTTACCAATAGGGGTGTGTAATACCATTGATAAATTAGTTCGACGTTTTCTATGGGGAGGGTCTAATGAGAAGCAGGGCGTCAACCTCATTAAGTAGGAAATCATCATCAAACCTATGGAGGACGGTGGTCTTGGCATTAAGAGTATGGCTTATATGAACTTGACTTTTTTGGCCAAATTAGGATGGAGACTAATTACAGATAAGAATAGCTTTTGGGCCAGAGTTGTTTCCATGAAGTATCTGCATCGGGAAGTTACTATTGATAGATTGCAGCCTAAGAATAGGGCTTCCAATGCGTGGCAGGGCATTGTTAAAGCCTCGCCTATTTTACGTAGCGGTGTGCGGGTTTTAGTTCGTAATGGTAAGGACACTCTTTTTTGGCTTGATACATGGGTAGGTGAGGTGGCCTTAATCAATATGAAAATGCGGAATTTGAGTTTGGTGGAGATGTATAGGTCTGTCTCAAGCTATTGGGTGAAGGGCTCAGGGTGGGACTGGAATGCCCTATCAGGTTTACTCCCTCTTGAGGTTGAAAATAAACTTGCTGCTGTGCTCTTATGGGATGAGGATGAGGTTGCAGATGGCATATGTTGGGGAGCTTCTAAGAGTGGCATATTAACGGTGACCTCTGCTTATACTATTTCTACTGGCACTCTTATGGGAGATCCTAATTCCCTTTGGAGGATGATTTGGAAGCTTAAAGCTCCTCAAAGATGCAAGACTTTTTTGTGGATGGTTGCGCATCGAAAGATCATGTGCAATGTTGAGCAGATGAAAAGGGGTTTCACCATGGCATCCGACTGTATTGAATGTGTGGGATGTATCGAGGATGTTGATCATATTTTTCGAAATTGCTCTAGAGCCGTGCAATTATGGACGCGTCTATTGCAGCCAGTTGAGTATCATCTTCAGAGCAATTTGGATTTCCAAAGCTGGCTTGCTCATAATCTTGCTGGCGTTAATGATTGTAATGTTGACTATGACTGGGCTTCCTACTTTACAGTTGCCGTGTGGGCTCTTTGGAAATGGAGGAATGATTTAGTATTTCGTAATCTTCGTTTTCACTTCGAGTATAGCATGGCTTGGCTTAAAGGGCAAGTGGCTGAAATCATTCATGTTTTTCGTGCCCAAGTGGCGGTCCATGATGATGGACTGATAGAGAGGGTGAAAATGGTAGGCTGGTGTGCTCCCAACCATGGTTGGACTAAGCTTAATACTGATGGATGTCTTAAGAATGCTTCATCACGAGCAGGGGGTGGCGGTCTTCTCCGTGACTATCGTGGTATGTGGTTGAGGAGGTTTGTGGCTAATATTGGTTCTTGTACTGCAACTGAAGCTGAATTATGGGCTGCTGTTCATGGCTTACGTCTTGCTTGAGAGGAGGGCCATCGGTCTATAGTTTTCGAAACAGATTCGGCTATGGTGGCTGGTTGGTTAAAAGGCAACAGTATGCCGCAGCTTAGCATGTCCAACTTGGTAAATGAGTGTAGAAGACTCCTTCAGAGAGATTGGATAGTTCAAATTGAGCACATTTACAGAGAAGGTAATAGAGCAGCAGACTATTTGGCTACTGAGGCTTTGAAGTTCAATCGGGGAGTGTGTATCCTGTCTTCCCCTCCCCGTGGGTTATTCAATATTTTGCGGGAAGATGCAACTGGGGTTACTTGGCCTAGAAGAGTTCGAGATGTAGTGTGCTAGTTGTTCTTGCTGGGTATTCCCCCTCTTTTCCTTTCAAAAAAAAATAATAAATGTTATGTTGAACTATATCCAACTCGTAAAACAAGTTGAAGATAAGAGAAATCCAAATACCAATTTTATTAATTTTTTTTAGTCACCCAAAATTTAAAAATAGTTGAGATCTTATTATTTCTATATGTTAAATTATTTCACCCTTCACCTTGAAAAGAAAATTTTGGTTTTGTAGGTTGGTAGGCTATATATATATATATATATATATATTGTAGGTTGGTAGGCTATATAGGCGCCTAAAATTAAAATTAATGTCTAAAGATTTGAATACAATTGACAATATCATTAGTATCAATTAATTGTTTGGCGTCAATTATTGGGTGCCATGTACTGGCTACATGGTTTAGAGAAAGACGTGCATGAATTGAATATTATAACCAATATGACAACCTAAAACCCATTAAAACCCTGACAGGCCTCTATATATTTATTAATTGCATATTTATTAATTAGGAAAAATCAAATTATAAATTATTGTGATTAATTAGGCAAGATATATCTCAGAGGAACAAACCCATGCATGAATGGTTTAACCAACAAGTCATTCTATTTAATAATGGAATGAAGTGGATCAAAGTCTATGACTGAAAATTATTTTAAAACAATAAATATATATATTAGTTCCATTGTAAGTGTTTGATAATTATATTTTATAATTTATATTAATTTTATTTTAATTTTAAAAGTATATAAAAAATTAAGTTTTATCGGTTATATATATTGATTAAAAAAAACAAAACAGGTAAAAATTATAAAAATATTCTTTAACTGTTTATAACATAAATTAAAATTTAAAATTTTTAAAATTATGATAAAAATAACACGCCTTAAAAAAATATTGGCTTTACCATTGGCTGACCAACAAGTTTTATATATATATAGTAAAAAATAAAGAATAAACTAAGATAAGGCCTCAATGACCGACCCCTGAGGTGGGTCCCTAGGGTGGTGCACCACATGTCATGATATGTACTCTTTCCCAGGTCACCTTTTTCTTTTTTCTTGCCTTTTTACAAATAATATATATCTCAACAACTCAATTAAACCCCACTAGCTAGTTTCTCACCCTTTTCACCTCTAGCTCCGTGGACTAGTTTCTTTTCTTTCGAAGAAAATCCTCCTAAATTGACTCAGTTTCTTTGACCCTTATTTCATTAAATTAATTATCACCCTTCAATATCATTATTTATTAGTATCACCCTTCTTTCATTAATTATCACCCTTCATCATATTTTTTTTTATTATTATTATTTCATTAATTATCTTGACTAATTAATAATCGTTAACCTCAAGAAATGTATTCTTTTGAACTGATTGGGAATTTCAACTTTGAACCTTTAGCTTATAAGTTAAAGGTAGGGCACTTGGTGGCATCGTTCAGGTTGCTTACAAAATATTATGAAAAATAAGAACTTAATTAGATCCAGTACAACTACTGGGGTACGTATGGAAAGTATAAGGAAGCGCCACGTCACAGCTCTCTCCACTGCACATATTCTATCTTCATAAACCGTTTCATGTGTCACGCTGGAAGCACTGGCGTGTGATAAACCACACCACACCTGGCGTACCACATCCCGGCCCCTTCACCATTTGGAAAGGTCGGTACTACTGCTGCTACTACTACTGGGTAGGCCAAAAGAAAAGAAGAAATAAGAATTTTTATTATTTTTTAAAGCAAAAAATAAATTATGGGTTGCATGGATTAATTAATTAAATAAATAAATAAAGTACTGGAGGTTCTGTTTGGTAGGGGAAATTAAAGAAATTAAACAAGAAATGATTTTTTTTTTTAAATAAAAAAAGTAAAATCCCGGAATCTAATTCTTTCAATTGTAGTCAAAATCTGGGACCTTGGGATTAATTAATTAAATAATTTTTTTTTTCTTTTTAATTTTGAAGTATCAGGTCGACAAGGTTGTCTCCCTCGAGAGCATAAATCACCAAAGAGAACCTCCCACCTACAAGTGCCAGGTGTCTTCACCTTATAGTTTGTAACGCCTCTGTTCATGCATTTCAACCCAATATAAACTCTGCCTTGCTCTTCTCGCTAATGCCCATCATCATCTCATTTCCCATCTTCTCTTCTTCTTCTTATTGCTCTTCTTCTACTACGACTACTACTACTAGTACTACTATTACTCTGTTCTTCTAAAATGGTGGTTCTTTCAAAACCAGCTTTGGAGATCAAATACTCTCCATTCAAAACATGCAATAAACCCAATACCACTTTCTTCCACGACATCCCAGTTATAGACTTATCAAACCCAGATGCAAAATTTCATATTATGAGAGCCTGTGAAGAGTTTGGATTCTTCAAGGTGATCAATCATGGTGTCCCAACTGAGTTCATCACCAAGCTTGAATCCAAAGCTTTTCAGTTCTTTTCATTATCAGAGTCTGAGAAGGAGAAATCAGGCCCTCCTGATCCGTTTGGATATGGTAACAAGAGAATTGGACCCAACGGTGATGTGGGTTGGGTTGAATATCTTCTCTTAAGAACCAATCCAATAGATGATGAAAACCATTTTCTTTCTCACAAATGCCTCAGTTTTTTCAATGGAGAAAATCACCCGGTTGGATTCCGGTGAGTATTATTAATTAAATTAAAAGGCAAAACCAATTCATTCAATTATATTATATATTTGATTATTTCTGAACTTTTTTTTTTTTTTTTGGCAGTTCTGCTGTGAGCAATTATGTGTCTGCGGTGAGGAAATTGGGATGTGAAGTTCTTGAATTGTTAGCAGAAGGCTTGGAGATACAACCGAGGAATGTGTTCAGTAAGCTTCTCATGGATGAAAAGAGTGATTCTGTTTTCAGATTGAATCATTACCCACCATGCCCAGAGCTAATCAATCAAAATCAAAATAATGGCGCGAATCTATTAGGATTTGGAGAACACACAGACCCGCAAATAATATCAGTTTTAAGATCCAACAACATCACAGGCCTTCAAATCTCTCTTAAAGATGGAACATGGGTCGTTGTTCCTCCTGATCACACCTCCTTCTTCATCAATGTTGGTGACTCTCTACAGGTACATAAATATTGTATATACCCAACTATATTAAAACTTCTACATATATATAGTTAATGAATTGAGATTAACATAGTCAGTTCAACTAAGTCTTTCAAAAAAAAAAAAAAAGTTTTTTCCTAAAGATCAACTACATCAATCTGCTTTTTTCACTAGCTTCTCGAAGTTTAAATTATAAATAATTATATATTTCTTAATTATTTATGATACGTCAAGTCTTTTTCTAATTGCACGTGATCAGCTATATAAATTTAACTCTATTATTCAGGGCTAATTTAAATTTAAATTATAAATAGTTATATCTTCTTTTCTTTTCTTTTCTATTTTAAATATGAAATATGATTGCAGGTGATGAGCAATGGGAGATTTAGGAGTGTGAAGCACAGGGTATTAACAAATGGGTTGAGATCAAGGGTATCAATGGTGTATTTTGGAGGACCACCGTTGAATGAGAGAATAGCACCGTTGGAGATGATGATGGAAGAAGGAGAAGAGAGCTTGTACAAGGAGTTCACATGGTCTGAATTCAAGAAGTCGGCTTACCTGTCACGGTTGGGTGATAATAGGCTTGGCCCCTTCCAAAAGATATATAACTAAGTATAGCGCTAGCGGCCCCCCCACCAGCTCTCCCCATCTTTTGCCATGCTGATGTGACTCTTGGACAAGAAGCCCTTGGCCTGCCCTTAATTTCTAAATCATATAAATATATATATACTTAAATATTTTGATGTATTTGATGAGGAAGGAGTAAATGGTTTGGAATTTAAAGCTTTGACTAGGAAGGTGTTTTTTGACTTGTTTTATGTTAAATATTATTAGGACCCACTTTTGTAACTTTTATTATTAATACATCAGAAATATATGTATCTTTTCTTTCTTTTAAAAAAAAAAGAAAAAGAAATTTATGTATCTTTTAGTAAGTAAATGCCAGCTGGGTAGCTTGTATCATTTTCTTTTGTTTTGTTTTTTTTTTTTTTTTTTTAATGGTTTGGAGTTGTGTGATTAAAGAAAGTGGTCAAAGGCTTACCTGTCTGAAGGAAATGGGAAGGTTGGAGTCAATTCAGTGGTACAAGCGTACACGAATCTGTTAATGTGGGGATCATGCATGTTTGACCAAGAAGAAGAAACGCCTGCGGCCAGCACTATATATATATATATAGTGAGTCCAGTCAGCACGAATGACTTGCTGCAATTCGGCCCATTACTTAATGATAAAATCGTTGACCCAAAGACCAATTTGGTTGGGTCAACCGTCTTATAATTTTGAGTAGTCTAATCAGTTTTTCCATTAATTAATTATAGACACTGATGAAAATATATATCATTATTCATCTTCGGCCCAAAAAGAATGAAAAAAAAAAGACAACAGATTCATATCATAAATGGAATTAAATCTAGGATTTCATAAGAAGCATATATGGATAGATGCAAGCATCTTCTTGCCTTCTTGAGCTTCTTCTTGGATATTCTTCATTTCAGTCTTCTATCCATCCCACACCTTTCTCTTTTCTCTTAATTAATACTGTTGATGTAAAACTTGAATAACATCAAAAAATAATAAAACAAAAAATAAAGACAGAGATACAAAAATTTTAGGTGGTAAAATCTTTAATGCAAGGCAAAAATTTACGGAAAAACTGTAAAAAAATGTCTATCTCACTAAAGGCTACTGACATAACGTAGGATTTTATTAGAAGCATATATAGATTACACATTTTATACTTATGATCACTCAGATCTGAATCTAATCGCTTAGATCTCGATGTTTGATGGTTTCTCCCTCAATTAAATTCTAAGCCCTTATTTATAATTATGATAGATGACAAACTTGTAATTAATTAATAATAAATAAATAACTAGAATTATATCTCACATACTAGATTAATGACTAGGATTATATCATTTGTGTTTATATAAAATATGTAGGACCAAATGTTTTTGTTTCTTTTTTATTTGGAGTAAGGCCCACCTCTAAATATGGGCCCAACAAATACATTTTCTCATATTGTTTTCTTCTTGTGACACACACACACACATATATATATATATATATATATAATTTAATTGGGAGGTATTTTTTTTCTTTTTTTTGGTTTTCAAAAAAGAAATATGTAGAAAAATTGACCACATACCCAGACAGAGCTCATATAGGATGTCTACCTCACTAAAGGTTATTGACATAACTCAAACTTTAGTTTTTGCTAAATTATAACTTGGTCTCATCAAATGACATTAGAAGGAAGCTTAATTAAAATGTATTTTATAAGAGAAATAGGAGCAGATTAAATAGAAAGGTGATGTACGCTACTTCAATTGTCAAATAAAAGAGTTTCCAATATTACAATTTTGCCAATTGAATGAGGATAATGAAAATAACTATCATGATGAGTGGATTTCTCATTTAAGTTGTTCTACTCATGTATTATATGCGTGTGCTCTAGAAAGGAATGTTTTGGTATGATATAAAAAAGGAAGTTGGATGATAAACCAATTTTGGATGGTTTGACATTTGTACGGAGAAGGGATTAATGATGGTAAAGCATATTCCCTAAAAGTTGATGGATAGGTAGAAAACAAAAGAGTTTCACAAGCACAATAATTGAAAACTTGTGTGTAATGAAATGAAACTATATATATAACTTTACGTGACCTTATCTCTATGCAAGTAAAGCATAGCATAGGAACACCACACACGCAAATATTTGGGTACAAATAATATATTATCAGATTCTACCACCCTATCTCTTGACATTTATTAATTAATTTCTTTTTTCATAATATAAAATGAAATGATCTATGATGTGCCTTTTCAATGTGGGACAATGGAAAATAAGTTTAGAAAAAGGAAAGGAAAAGAAAAAGCATCGTCCTTCCCTGAAGGCTTTGTGATAGGAAGATGGATTGTAAAAGGTTTTTTTGTAGATTTCATTAATCCATATATATATATAGATATGTTTTAATTTATGTGTGTATATGTACGTATACATTGAACAAGCTTACAAACCCATATATTGCACAAGTTTTCAGAAAAATATATATAGTTAATAACGTTAAATAAAAAACTAATTATACGTTTATATAATGAAGTAAAATCTAACTTTTTATTATGGTATTACTATAATACCTAATTGATATATTAATTTCATAGATAATATCATATTAATAGTATGAATATTTTATTATGCAACAATTTATTTATTATAAAATGCTTTAATTGTAACTTATAAAATGCTTTAATTGAAGACTTGTGTGGTTTTACAACTAATTAATAAAATATTCTAATTGAGAGTTTATGTGATTAATATATTATAAGTTTATAACTAATCAGATTTATATGCTTTTAATTGAGAATTTATATGCTTTTACGGTCAATTATTGATTGAGGGTTTGATGCAATTAATATATTATGACTGATACAATATTTTAATTGAGAACTCATATGCTTTTATAGTCAATTAATAGAATATTTCAATTGGGGGATTTATAAATCAATCTATTATGACTAATAAAATGATTTAATTGAGAATTTATAAGATGCAATTTATGATTGAGACATCTCTCTACTTTTAATAGGTTAAGGTTTGAGCACTCCTAACCTCAAAAGAAAGTTGGGAGGTAGTTGTGGTCTTATTTGACCACCTGCCTTGAAATTTGGGCTGGGCATCAGTCCCCTCTATTGTGGGCCTGCCTACTATTGTTTAGTTTGTCTAGTTGTCTTTGACCCATGAGCCTTTGATTAACACGTGTAATGTGTGATTGGGGTCCAATGTAAATACGATCAAAGACCAAAAATAATAAATAAAAAATAACTTTTTTTTTGAATAACCTCTCAACTTAGGTAATAACCCACAGGTGATGCTCAAATAATGAGCAATTACCATGGGTCTTTAAGGCACCTAAAGCACTCATAGCCCACCAATGTGAGATCTTTTTTTAGCGCACACACACTCACTCACTCACTCCATACACTCAATTTACTTTTCTTTTCTTTTTTTAATATCCTCTTAACCTAGGTAGCAACCCATAGGTGATGCTCAAAAAAATTAATAATCACCATGGGTCTTTAAGGCCTACAATACAATAACTTGGTAGTAGATTTTGTAGGAGTTAGTGTTGGCCTACAATTGTCGTAGTGGCAAACATTGGTAAACAAATAAATTTATTTATTGCTGGTTAAATTGAAAGTTGGTGCAAATGGTGATTAGCTCCAATGATATGCATCTGAACTCTTTCACTTAAAGTAGAGCCTAGACCGGCAAGACACTCATAAGCAGGGCGCAAATGTATTATAACAGTTTTTGAGTGTGAGGTACACATTCATAATACAAGTATGTTTTTATTAATTTCAGAATATTTTTTTTTTGTACAGGATTTAGGCGGTCTCGAGACCGCCAATAATAAGGGAACATGCTCCCAAAAATCTTCCCAACTAATTAAGCCATTAAGTAAGGGGTAATGTAATCCCTGTACCTTAGGATGACGTCACTTTGACCTGTAGTATACCTGTAGAGTACTCGTATACGGATACATAAACATATATGTATGTGTATATGTATTTTGATGCTCGACGCACATAGGTTCGAGTGTCTTTGCATGATTTTAGGTCATAGAGAGTGCACGTAAAGTTTCGGAACCATCTGAGACCCATTAGGTCATAGAGAGTGCACGTAAAGTTTCGGAACCATCTGAGACCCATTCGACGTCGAAACATGTCGAAAACTGTGTTTTGGATCCAGTGGAGCTCACTCTATGGAGGAAGAAATTTATGTCACCGATTACATCAATGGCTTGATTTCCTAGATCCGTGGTCCGATTGAGCTGAAATTTTGTCAGATCATTTTCTTTTGATAGATATTCATTATGAACGGTGATCGGAGTTGTCTACCGTGAGTTATAAGATCTCAAACATTGTTTCACGGATATGCAAATTTTCTTGCGCAGTTTTGATCAAATGGTTGGATCTTGTAATTTCACCGTTGGATTGAACTGAACGTTTACCAGAATTTTGATCACTTACTCATAAAACTTTTGAGCGGTTAAGATGTTAATTTGTTGGGTAGTTTCCAAGAAATTGATTATCAAAATGCAAGTATTGCAACAAGAAAATTGATTTTTGACAGTTTTTGACAACTTTTAGTTGTGGGCCCAAGCTTGTCTATTTAAGCTATTAACACGGTTTTTTCAACTCATGTGCACATTTTGCACTTGAGAAAGAGGAGAGAAGTGCTAGAGGAGAGAAAGGAGAGGAAAAATTAGGGTTTGGTGATTTCTTGCTCAAGAACACCTAAGGTTTGCATTTTTCCTTCATTTCTTCCTTGAATCTCTCTATTAGTTGCATGATAGCTTCATTTTGAGCATGAGGGTTTCATTTTGATGCATGCATTGTGATGAACCTCGGATGGGTGGTGTTCCAACCCTAGGTTCTAGTTGCTTGTACCCCTTTTAGCTTGTTTATACCATTAATGGCCTTCTTAGACCTCAACCAACATCTAGTAAGTGTTTTCCAACCATTAAATCCCAGATTTGTGAGAGGTGGTGGAAAACCAAAGTTGGAGTTGAGTTTTGCATGTCACATATGTGTGATTAGAGAGTGTTAGGAGTACACTAATGGTGAAACCCCTAATTTCTAGCAAGAAATTAGAGGGGTTTAGTTCAAATAACCTATACTTAATTCATGACCTTAGACTTTTCCAAAATCTTTGCATGTCAACTATGTTGACCTAGTGGCCATTGTGGATGATTCCATGTTGCAAGATCAGTAAAATTCATGGTTGATCATGGTGGCCTAGTGTAAATTGGCAATATGGCCTAAGTAGAGAAATTTCCAGATTTTGGGGCTTTTGATACTCTTGATATAAAATCTGGAAATTTATGCAATGTAAGTATAATAAAGCATGATTAGGGTTGATTGATGGTGAAATTCAGTGGTTTTACTTGCTGGAAACCCTAAGTGTTGTGTAAAATCGGCCTAGGGCTTGATTTTGAGAAATTTTGCCTAAATTGGGGGTTTTGACCTAAACCAAGTCAATTGATTAAATTGGCTAACTGGACCCAAATAGAATGAAATTAAGGGTTTAGAATGGTTGAACTTGGGTTAGAATTGATTGACCTAGTTCAATTTGACCCTATGCCTATTGTATAGATTTTTCCCAAATTAGGGCATAGACTAATTAAGTATTGGCTTGACTTGGGTTTAAACATGATGGATTAGTATGGACTGATTTTTAGTTATGTGAACCATGTATAATGCAGGATTTTGATTGACCCGATTAGGCCTATTGATAGTCGTAGTGCATAGGAGTGCTTTGGGAGCATCCTAGTGCTTGTTTGGTTGGAAATTGGATTGGCTAAGTCTAGCCAATCAAATTGTGAGTGTTTCTTTTACTTGTGATTTCTATATGTGGCATTGTAGTATAAAATGTTTTAAATGCTTATCTAATGTAGTATGCATGATTTATTGAATTCATGAATTGTATTTGAGCATAGTCAGTTGAGAAAACAATTGAATTATGTGCATTACTTAAGCTTGGAATTTCTTATGGAATCCCATTAGGCTGACCGAGAATCCTCAATTGTGGACCTTGCAGAGGTTTTCTATGGGTTGTGTATGTTAGGATTCGCTTAGGCATGGTGCTTGCCTTGGTGGGCGAATCCTATGGTTCATGCAACCCTAAGAATCCAAATAGATATGGGTAAGAAATCAGTCAGGCACGCACACATGGCCCTTGTACTGATTCTTACTCAGGAGGTGTTTCGGTTGCATATGCATGTTTATAAATGGTATGCATTGTCTTGTTTATGACATGATACTTTAAATTGGCATGTATGTAATCTTTCTTACTCTCATGATTATTTAAATGGTTTTAATGATCTTTCAATGTTTTAATTAAATGCATATATATGTTGCCACATGTATAAAACATTCACTAAGCTTGTTGTAGCTCACCCTCACTCTTATTCTTTCAGGTTCGGATAGGAAAGGGAAGGAAAAAGTTTAGCTGCGGAGCGTTTTCCCGTACATTTTTTGATGTAGGTGTTTAGTACTTTTGTATTTTATTAAATATGTACTAAACAACACCTATAGTATGTATTTAATACTTAGATGGGTTTGTAATTCATGGTTAAGTATTATTTTGTACTTTTGATCATTATGGACTTAAAAAAAAAAAAATTTATGGCTACATTTTGGGAATGTAATATTATTTGATTATGTCCATATGTGTTATTGTTGTGTATTTGGGGATTATGGTGTGTATTAGAAGGCTTATCGGGATGCTGTGTATGTCGTGGGAGGATATACACTGGGTTCTGTGAAGGTCATGACGTCACGTATCGTGGGTCGTGACAGGTACAAAACGAGGGCCCAAAACACCTCCACCCAATCCACCCTAGACTCCTGTAAAATAGTTAGCAATGGGATGAGCTATTGCCCAGTGGGTAAAATAGTTTGTGGATATACACATCATAGCATCATAAATAGTGCACAATAGCTTAACAGGTAAGTATACATAACACTGTCTCGTAGTGACCGTATATCGCCCTAGGTTCACGTACAAATGTTCATCTCCAGGTAATCTTAGGTTCACATTGTATGTCCATCTCCAAAGGTAGCATCAATAATAGTGGGCACAATTGCACCAGTAAATAATCCATAAATCACAGACCATTTATGTCCCTAGGTGGTTCTTATTTCATGTATGATGATTATGAATGTGCGGGTCCCATCTTTACTTACATTAGACAGGATTTAACAACGTCTGGTTATGCGTATCAGGGTCGGCATCACCGCGTGCATTGTTAGGATGTCCAGTATCATCTGTACAAGCGAACCACTTTCAATAGGACCAACTAGACCAGTCCCCAGGTCGAGAAGTCGGAACACAAGGTCCAGCTTAAATACCAAGTCTTCTAGAGCAGCAAGTTGCCTCCCATTCACTAATCAAAGTTACTAAAGACAAGACTAAGTCTGGTTTAGTCAAATTGACCGCTAATCCAACACAGTAACAGTATAACACATGGACTCTAAATATTAAGGCACAAGCATGACATGTATGAACACTATATATAATAATGAAATGTAAGTGAATAATAGACATAATGATAAATGAATAAAAACTTTATGAAAAGTCATAAGACACACAAACCTATGTTTCATTCCCACCTTCAAATTACACTTCTTTCCAAAACTGGCGCTTCTTCCCGAGGAGAACAGTTTCGCACCACAAAGAGAGTCTTAAAAGATGAGAGAAAAAATCACAAGGAGAGTGAAGGAAACCAACCCAAAGAAAAAGATAGAGGTTTGAGTTGTGGTGTGAGAAATGAGGGGGAAAAAGGACCTCTATTATAGAGGTCCCCATGCCCGAACGTTAGGGCAATGTCCTTTTTATTTATTTATTTATTTTTGTAAACTAGGGGTATTACACTCTACCTCCCTTAAAAGAATTTCGCCCTCAAAATTTCAGTCCATGTTGTCATGATTGTTGTCTTAGTGAGATTCATTATCTTGGTCATCTTCCATTAGATCAGGGTATCGGTGGTAAGGTCCATGAATTATACTCTGGCCTGTGGAATCCTTGACATCATCAAACAATGGATAACAAATGAAATCAGATTCGATTGCAGAAGGTTCCGACATTTGCCTGACAAATGGTGGTGTAGGGCATTGCAGGTTGTTGCGTTTCACGAGTGGCAAATTGAGTGGGGGAATGCTTTTATGTGTTGTTGCCTAAATTCGCCCGCCTAGTAGTTTTGGTAGGAGATCCTGCCAGGATGAGGGGGTCTGGATTGTTTCGAGCAATTTCATCATGATATAACCATAAACGTTCTGGCGAAGGGGATCGCAACCGCTAAGGCGAGATAGTTGATGATGTATAGAAGCTGTGGGTTGCTTCTGCCCCCCAAGGTTGTCAAGCAGGCCCAGGTGTATATGGTTTTTTACGCATGTCTGTGCTATCAGCAGACATCTGTAATTTTTGTAATGAGATTAGATGTTAACACAATTATAGTTGTAAAAGAATAATTTCATTGATAAGTGAAAAGTACAACATATCACATCATCAATTGTTGTTGGAACAATTCGGGGTATCTTTGTTTGATTTTATCTTCAAGTTTTCAAGTTGTTTCCTTTATTCGTTTGTGATCCCAAAGTACTTTTACCAGTGGAATACTATGTCGTCTAAGTTCTTGAGTTTTCCTATCCAGAATTTGTACCGCTCTCTCCTACTATTTGTTGCCTTCTTCTACCCGGACTTCTACCAGAGGGACAATATGTGAAGGATCAGGACGGTACTTTCGAAGCATGGATACATGAAAAACGTCATGAATTTTGGACACGGATGAGAGAAGGGATAGTCGATAGGCTAGTTTACCAATACGTTTGACGATCTTAAAAGGTCGATAAATTGTGAAGAGAGCTTTCTTTTGATCCCAAAACATTTGACACCTTTCGTAGGCTGGACTTTTAAAAAAACATAGTCCCTCTTCTCAAACTCTAGTGGCTGCCTTCACTTTTCGGCGTAGCTCTTTTATCGACTTTGTGTTACACGAAGTCGCTCATTTACTAGTCTAATCTTCTCAGAAGTTTCTTGAACTAGTTATGGCCCCAATTGCAGCCGATCTGGCATGTCTAACTATCATACCAAAGATCTGCAAGGGCGACCATAGAGAGCCTCGTACGGTGTCATGCCAATACTGAATTGGTAGTTGTTTTTGTATGCAAATTCAGCCAAATGTAAGTGATTCACCCATCCGTCATGAAAGTCCAATATGCAACATCGTAACATGTCCTCTAAAATTTGGATTAACCGCTCTAGCTACCCGTCAGTCTGTGGGTGAAAAGTTGTGCTCATGGTAATCTTAGTGCTCATTCTACTCTGGAAGCTTTGCCAAATTTTGATGTTAATTGAGGGTCTCGATCAGAGACGATCGTGGGTGGTATGCCATGGAAGCTCATGATCTGTTTTTCATATAATTCGGCTAATCTGATGGGGTTATCCTTGAACTTTATTTATAAAAGTGTGCAAACTTTGTAAGTATATCAATGATAACCCAAATTGCATCCTGCCTTTTATTATTTCAAGGTAAGGCAGTAAAAAAGTCAATTGCTATGTTCTCCCACTTCCACCAATAGGTAAAGGATGAAGAAGTCTGGAAGGAAGTCTGCATTCCGCCTTTACTTGTTGGCAAACGAGACCTCGAGCAACAAAGTCTGCAATAACCTTTTTCATTCCAGAGAACCAAAATT
>JAYMFD010000976.1:0-27485 GCA_035771175.1 Paratinospora sagittata
CTCTCATGATTTTTAATAATTGTGTTAAAGAATTAATTTCTAAAATTTATAAATCCTAAATCATTTTTCATTCAAACCCCTCTCCCGAGTGATAGCTTGAATATCTACTCTCGATCTATCGATTCCCTCTCCCGAGTGACAAACCTTTAAATCAAGAATGTCTTAGGTTCTATGATTCATTTTAATGGATTTCAGAGGGTTTTGTAGGTATCCCGACTCGATACTCTACCCTAGGTTACAATTCCCTTACTCTAATTCGATAACACCTCTCCCAAGTGTAAGAAACCAAATCTAAGTTCATTCAAAGAGTGATTAGCAATTTGTAAGCATTAAACATGGAGAATCATAAATAAACCCAAAAGATTGCTCAAAAACACATAAACAATGACTCAATCACAAGATCAAACAAAGTTAAATCAAAACTCTAGATTATATATTTAGTTCATAAACCAATCCATAAATACAAGATAGAAAAGATGAAGAACAAGGGAAGGAAACATTGCAAGAATTTAAAAAATAGAAATTAAAAGATAAAACCCCCTTTAATTGAAGATCTTCTTCTTCTTCCTCCTCTTACAAACCTGCAACTCCTTCTCCAACTTTCTCCTCTTCTTTCTTGCTTCCCTTTCTTTTCTCTCTCAATTACAAATTGGAAGTGTTTAGAATGTGAGAGATATCTTTACACAAACCCTAAATAAGCTTATATACAATTGTGGGTGGAAAGACAAAAAAAGGTAAACCAAAATAGCCAAAATACCAAAATCCCGTGTATTGTTCACAACTAAGCGTAGCGGCGCTACATGAATTTTAACCCAGCAATTCCTCACTGAGCATCGCGGCGCTTAGAAGAGTTCTTTTCTTCATTTTGCCTTAGTTCTTGGTCCATCTTTTTACACTTTTCTTTGACATGATTTTGTCACCATTTGAACCACATTCCAACCCACTTTTAGGCTCTTTATTTACCTACAAAACAAAGCACAAAAACACATGTAAATGATCTAAACTAATCAAGTATTAAAAGTCTAAATGCAAATATGTATTAACATGCAAAATGTGACAATATTACTATGTAAATGATGCAACTGACTTTAGGAAAAATTCCTAAAAATCATGATTATTTTCCTAAGCTAGCTTAATGCATTTTATTCATGAAAACCACTAAAACCAACTTATAAAACTCATAAAAATATCTAAATGAACCTAAAACACTAAATGAACTAATTAATGCAAATATATCTAAAAACTAACTAAATGCACCTAAAAACCTATGAAATTAACATGTAAAACATTATCTAAAACTCAACTTATCACATGGTTCTACACATCTCTTGAAGAGTCCTATTCTATCTTTCAACAACCCCATTTTGTTGTGGTGTCCTAGGGGCCGAAAGATAATGGGTGTGTCCTTATTTGTCACAAAAATCTCAAAATCCCCACCTTTGTCGTCTTTCCTAAATGCACACCTTTGGGCTCCTAACATCATGTCAAAAAACTTTTGCCCATTAGTGAACTTGAAGACTTCTTGAAGACTATATTGGTCAAGTCTTCAACACTCTTTTTGAGTGTCGTATTCTCATTTTTCAACCTTTCATTTTCCTTTTTCAAATTTTCATTATCTAGAGAAAGGTCATCTAAATTCTCTTGTTGAGATTCATTCTCTTCAAGAGCTTTCATTAAGCTCTTTTTGAGCGTAGCACTCTTTTCTGTTTTTTATCTAGATTAGTCTTAACAATATTATAATCATGAGAATCAAAATGATCATCTCATTCATCAAATGGTTCAGATTTTACCTCAGCATTTGCCATGATACAAATGACTACTTTGTTGTCCTATGAATTTGAATCACTTCCAAGTAACTTCAAGCACTTTCTTGTTCTTCTTCTTTAATTTGAAGCTCTTCTTGTACTTGTTAGGATAATTGCTCTTGACATTTCTAAGTTTATTACACTCAAAACATATCAATTCACTTAGTTTGGCTCAAAATTTGTAATACCCTGTATTTCACAAAAAAAAAAAAAAAAAAAAAAATTACTATTTGGGCAACGCCCGAACGTTCAGGCGCATGCCAGAACGTTCAGGCGCATTCCAGAACGTTCAGGCGCCATGCCAGAACGTTCAGGCGCCATGCTAGAATGTTCAGGCGCCTGCCAGAACGTTCAGGCGCCATGCCAGAACGTTCAGGCGCATGCCAGAACGTTCAGGCGCAAAAATCTCTATATAAGAAACCTCCTCATTTCTCATTTCTCACACCAAATCACCTTCTCTTGTGATTTTTCTTCTCCTTTCCACGCATTCTAAGTTTTTAGTTTTTGAGACTCTCTAATCGAGACTCTCGGTGCGGTGCAACAAAGTTCTGTCCGGAGGAAAGCGCCAGATCTGAAAGCAGTGCAACGAAGTTCTGGCCGAAGAAAATCACCAGATCTGAAGGTGGGGAACGAAACATAGGTTTGCGTGTTTTATAACTTTTATTAAAGTTTACATTCAATTATTATTATGTCTACTATTCATTTACACTGCATTATGTCAATAATGTTATGACCTAAATGTTATAACTTTGCACGTCGTGATACCGACCCTGATAAGGTTCACTAGACGTTGCCAAAGTCAGTCTAAATGTCAAGAAAGACCAGACCAGTAGACTAGACCAGTTCATGCATTGGCATCATACATATCACCACCTAGGGACGTATATGGTTTATGACTCATAGAATAGTTTGAAGCATTGCTCACTATTCATTATATTTCTCTGGAGAAGGACGTACATGAGAACCCGGCTACACCCGGGGAGGGACATCAGTACGTGAATTCAGAGCATCGTTCCTGTACATGAATTCAGGCGATGTACGCTCATCAAACCATTAATACGTGACGGTGTCATGCATACATTCATATTGATTGATTATGATGCTCACATGTGTAATTTAAGATATTTGATATTGAAGTAGGCTTTATTAATTGTTATACTCATGCACTATTTACCCACTGAGCGCGTTAAGCTCACTCCAATATTATCAAATCTTTCACAGGAAATTAGGGTGGACTGGGTGCAGGTTATGGGGCCCACATTTTGTACCCTTGTATGATTCATTGGGAATTTTGGGAGTATGTTCCCTTGACCATTTTATGTACAAAAGTATTCTGAATTATATGAAATCAGATTTGTAAGTGGTCACTCAGAATGCGAAATTAGACTCCTTAAGGGAGGTCTCGAGTTCGATTCTGGGGGAGGCCCTTTACTATTCATGAGTGAATAGTAGGGACAAAGGGTGGTTGCGATCCGTGCGCCGGGTGGCCAGGAGACAATATTATGTGGTACTATGGCTAGGCGTTCGCCACACGGCTGAGGTCGTGGTGGTGCGCCCGCGTCTGGGTAGGGGGCACGCTGTGCAACCCAGGGCGTGACAAAAAGGCCTTACGTATACATAAGGCCTTTTTGTCACGCCCTGGGTTGCACAGCGTGCCCCCTACCCAGACGCGGGCGCACTCCCACCGCAGCGGGAGCGAACGCCTAGCCATAGTACCACATAATATTGTCTCCTGGCCACCCGGCGCACGGATCGCAACCACCCTTTGTCCCTACTATTCACTCATGAATAGTAAAGGGCCTCCCCCATAATCGAACTCGAGACCTCCCTTAAGGAGTCTAATTTCGCATTCTGAGTAACCACTGAGCCAATGGTTCAGTGGTTACTCAGAATGCGAAATTAGACTCCTTAAGGGAGGTCTCGAGTTCGATTCTGGGGGAGGCCCTTTACTATTCATGAGTGAATAGTAGGGACAAAGGGTGGTTGCGATCCGTGCGCTGGGTGGCCAAGAGACAATATTACCATTATGATTGTTCCAAATGCGCGCCTCGTCCGTGAGTGTACCGCCGGTTTAGGCGCGTCCGAGCGGGGTGTGACAAAATTTCTTTCCCTTATAGATTTAGAGCTTGAGTCAAACTTTCCCTTCTTCTTCATTAAGTGACTAAGTCTCCTAGAGAGCATAGCTACTTCCTCATCAATTCCGTCATTTTTTTATGATGAGGTGGTCTCAGTTGTGACATTTAAGGCTAAGTTTTTCTTGTCGTTTTCTTCCACTTTAGGTGGAGCAATGTCATCTTTCAATGTAAGCCCGTGGACCATGAGTGAACCGCATAATTCATCAAAGTTATAAATCTCCAAATTTTTAGACTCTATAATCGCCGTTACCTTAGGTTCCTATGACTTGGGAAGACCTCTAAGCAACTTCTTAGACATTTCATCAGTTTCATATACCTTTCTTAAGGTCTTTAGCTCATTGATGATTCTTGTGAATCTTCCTAGAGCATCTCCTAAGGGCTCACTGTCATCCATTTTGAATGACTCATACTTCTCTACGAGTATTTGGAGTTTTCCCTTTTTCACTTGTAAAGTTTCCTTGTGGATCACTTCTAATTTTTGTCAAATCTATTTGGTTGTCACACACACACTAACCCTATTGAATTCCTCACTAGAAAGACTGCAAAAAAATATTTTTACAGCTTGATTGTTGAGGACATATCTATTTTTCTCCTTCGCATTCCACTCGTCCATCTCTCTTGGTACAACTACCTTTCCTATGTGTTGACCCAAGTGTGTCGAAGAGGGGGAAAAATTGGACACTATGATAAATTTAAAGCTTAAATAAAAACTTGCAGTGTAACAGGAAACAATTAATACTGAAAGTAAATAAGTATTGCACAGATGATTTATAGTGGTTCGGCTATATGCCTACCTCCACTACTCAACCTCCTCTGTCATGATTTCTAACTTCACTAAACAATCCTCTTACGGGTAAGGATCAAACCGTTACAACTTTCTCAGCTTCACAGGTGCAAGACAACCTACACACTCTTGGTTTCTCGGATGCAAGACAACCTACACACTATTGGCTTCTCAGGTGCAAGACAACCTACACACTCAACTTAACGGGTATGAGCAAACCACTACCTATTCTAACTCAACAGGATAACTTTTTGCAACTAATACAATTGCAGTAGTACAACTTGATACAAATAAAAATACACAATTCAGTACAACTGTATCCTATGAACTTTTTACTCGAATGAACTCTTTCAGCAATAAGAATATAAGTTTGAAGCAACTAAAAAATCGAGTAAAAATATCATTTTCTTCCACTGAGTTTTTCAGATATATCAAATTCATGGTATAAGCACGCAATGGAAAACTTCTTGCATAAGAAAATCCATTTTTCAAAATAGATTTTGTAAACTTGCAGATTTTGAGACATTAAGAGTTCGACGAACTTTCAAAACGTTTGAGCACAAATCATTTTTCAGTAGTAGTCAATTTGATTTTGAAATTTTCTTTTATAGAATTTTTTTTGCGCCAAAGCCGTTTCATTTGAATTTGAAATAAATATTGAACGTTGAGTCAAAACGACTTGATTCTTTCATGAAAATGGTAAGTTTAGTTTTTGTGAAAGTGTTCTGGTTCGATTCAGTTATCATGAGAATAGAAATTATCAAAAATCAACTATTCACGCAACTTGAATTGTTAGTAGTCAGTGTTGAACCAATTATCCTCATGTCCCTTACGATAATGTGTCAAAAAGAAAGATATTTTGACAATTGCAAACCACATTCTAATTATGATAATACTATGTGCATTACACATCTAATCTTACATGAAAACTCATCCGAAGAAATCGACAACGCATGGTAAAAGAGCTATCAAGATCAACTTGAAGACCATGATCGTTCGAAGACATATCTGTGTGCTATTAGATTGTGTTTAGGTTGTAGAACCTTTTTTATCATATGATTCAACAATATGCATGATTGCATGGTTTAGTCGATTTGATTTTGAAGTATTTTTCGATCACATATAATGAAATCTCTATAATAGATTTGATTCAAACATACCGATGTTAATCTTGTTTTATCGAGCTTTAAAAGTTGAAAAATATCAAAACTATTTTATAATGTCCATCAGGACGCTGATGTGTTTTATCACGATGTTTATGTCTCAGCAGCGCCCTTCTGGACTTGGTAAGTCAGGACGCTGATGAAACATTAGGACGTTGATAATGTTCAAGGTAGAAAATTTCATATCTATCAAGACGCTTACTTTGTTAGTAGCTCCCTCATTGAATCAACCAAGGAACTTATCAGGACGCTGATTGAACATCAGCTCGTTGATCATTTTCAAACATCGGGACGTTGACTGTCCAGTAGCACCCTTATGTTTTCAGTTGTTTTAATAGTTTTAAACATTAGGACGCTTACATTTTTAGTAGCGCTCTTATGTTTTAACAATTTGAATGTTAGGGCGCTTACAACATTAGTAACGTCCTTATGAGTTTAAGTGTTTCAAAAATAAGTTAGGATGCTTATCTTTAAACAACGCCCTCACAGCTTTATTCATTTTTAAACGTTAAGTAAGTCAAGACGCTTACTTTTCAATAGCGCCCTAACTTCACAGTTCAGCAGGACGCTTACAGTTTATAAGTGCCCTCAAGGAACAAAATGACAAAGTTGGCTTCATGCGTCAGACGTTGATTAACAAATCAGGCCATTAATCCAACACTGTCATAAAGTTGTTATTTGCATTTTTTCTAATATACTTTTCGAAACTATTCAAAACCTTTTTCATAACTTTTTGAATCTTTTCAGAACGTTCCAATACCTTATCAAAACATTCTATTTTCATGAATGATCAGAAGGTTCAGGTATTGTCATTGTTATTGCACAAATTGAATCAATCCTTTTCGTGAAATAATGTGTCTATTGTTTGAAATAGCTTTGTGCGGCAAAATCATACTTGAAAAGTTCAAGTCCATTACGCCATTGCTATCTCTTTATATATGTTGCCTTAGAGAAAATTCAAAAAAATAACGAAAATGAGAAAACTGATAACTTATTCTTAAATCTTTAAATAGTTTTCACTTGTACAAATACTCTTGAAAATTATACTTCTACTTGCTGCTTTAAATTCTTGATCATTTTGAAATACGTTAAGTCTTCTAGATTATTTGATCTTCATCCATATCTTTTTAAAAATCCATTGAAGAAGACGAAAGCTTTTCGAACCAGTTTTCAGCTAAACTTCATCATAAATATTTTGTTGAATTTGTGGTAATAGAAGGTTCAATCCAAAGCTTTGTAAATATCACTTTGATTCTAAGTAAAGGGAATCATATCTCATCTTGTACCTTGGTATATGTGACTGGTTAGTCATTGGTTTAGAGCAAGTGTTGCTTGAGTTACAACAATTGTTCTCACACCCATAAGTTGAAAAAGGTTATTCTCAAGCCTGTAAGTTGAGAAGGTGTAACGGTTTGGTTTTCACCCATAAGAAAATCCTTAGTGGACTTTGAACAAATCCTAACTGAGGAAGTTAGGTAGTGGATATAAGCGAGGCCGAACCACTCTAAATCTTATGTGTCTTACTGTTATTGTGTTTAACGTACCATACTTGTTTAATCTGCTTTCATTACTTTGTATGTCTTAAAAAAAGGCTAAAATTTGCTAAGTGTCCAATTCACCCCCCTCTCGGACTCATCTGGGCTAGCAGTCAGGTGACAGTTACTTTTTCAGTTTTCTGATAGAGTTTTATCAGCGTTCTGAAGTAAATTATTCTAAAAATGCAATTTTTACTGACTTGTTCAGGGAGGGCGCTAATACCATGTTAGAGTCCTAATAGGCATCTACTGGTTTTTTCAGGTTGGTTCGATGAGGGTGTTAATACTTCATCACCGTCCTACTTTGAACGATAAGCATTCAAACCTAGAAACCATCAATGTCCTATAGTGTTGGCTCGATATTAAGTGACTAACCACTGCATCAGCGCCTTGATGACCCATCAGCGTCCTGAAAGACACTGAAAAATATTTTTTCTAGAAATTTGATTTTTCAACACTCAATTAAATCAAATCAACACTTGAGCTTTTTGGATCGAATCAAGAATTTAGAAATCATGCACATGTTCTGAATATCAATTGAAAAACCTTTGAATTATCGATTAAGATCATTTTCTTCGAAATCCAAAGACTTTTGAAAAGATTTATATATATATACTAATAAAGGTTTTGAGTAAAGTTCTACATTCTAACATTTTACCTTTTTTATCTTGATTTTGATAACTTGACTTGCCATAGATTTGATTGAGTTATTCTTGAGACTTGATTTTCTTCCAAACTGATTTGTTGAAACACTTTAACAAAATCATTAGATCACAAGATTGAGTGATTTGGAATCATCAAAACATTCTTTCATGGGGTTCCTTTTGATATAACGTTATGGTCTCTATGAGTTCTTGGTAGCCACTAGCTATAACATCCCAGATTTCAACATCTTGGACTCTCAAATAGAATCTCATTCTAGTCTTCCAATGAAAATAATTATCTCCCTTGAAGAGTGGTGGTCGATTGATTGAATGGCCTTCACAGAAGATATTGTCTTTGTTATTTCCTGCCATTTACTCAAAGAAATTGTTAGCAATCTTTGATGGTTAACTTGCTCTGATACCACTTATTGGCCCAGATAAGTGTCCAAAAGGGGGGTGAATTGGACAAGTCGCAGGTTATACCTTTCAAAAATCAAATAGCAGAAATTTAAATGCAGCGGAAAAGAAAAATAAAGAACACAACTATTTATAGTGGTTCGGCCTTGCCTACGTCCACTACCTAATCTCCCCAATTAGGATTTCTTAAACTCCACTATTGAATCCTCTTCACGGGTGAGGATCAAACCATACACCTTCTCAACTTCACGGGTGTAAGAAAACCTTTACACTTGAGTTTTAAAAGCTCACAATCAGTGACTCCTCGTCATTTGCAATTTAAATTACAACTCAATAAGATTGATTATCTTGCCAAGAATCAAACAACAATACTTATAGCGAAATATGAACACACAAAGATGTCTTCAGCAAGAATAATTAATGTTGAGCGCAGCTGAAAAAGTGAAGTTGCTCTTTTCACTTCTTTTTGGATTTCTTTGAAATATGAAGATGAAGACCACTTTAATCCAAGGAAAGATTTTGAAGCTCGAAGTTTCAGAAAAAATCAATTTACAAATCTGTTTCCGTAAAAACTAGACCAACTTTTAAAGAGTGAAAAATGTTTCAAAAACGTTTCTGTCTTTCTGTTTTTCTATGTATGTTCTTTATCTTCAAGCAAAGCCAAAGTGTTGCTTAAATAGGCAACCATTAGGGTCTCAATCTCTCCAAAACCCTAAGTCTTTCATTTGAAATTCAAATGCAATAGATAGAATCTTTCACAGAAATGGAACGAACACAATCATTGAAAAATCTCTGTCAAAAAGAGTTTACATGAAAATAGTAATGGTTCATAACAGTCGTTGCTCGCTTCAGAAAATAGTTTCTTCTGACACAGCTAAGTGAGCGTCCTGCAGCTCCGGGAAGGCTCTACTGCGTTGAAACCCAGAAAGTTCAATCTGCATGTGAGCGTCCTGCATTTTGGTGAGCGTCCTGTAGTACATCAAATAGAAAGCTAGGAATTTCATGACCATCCTACTTACGTTGGAGCGTCTTACAGCACTGGCCTAATAGTTAAGTAAATTGGCCACTTTCTCAAGCGTCATGCTCAATCTGAGAACTTTTCAAACATCTTTCTTTTGTGAAATTTGTCAAATCAAATCGATTCAAGACCATTTTGAATCAAATCAAACACTTTGAAAACATTCAACACATATGAATATCATTTGAAAATAATCAATTTGACTGATTAAACTCATTTTGATGAGAATTTTTTAAAAAAAATCAAAACTTGAAAAACTTTTTGAAGAGCATTTTGAGAATATTCAAAAATTGGATTGGAATTTGCTGAAGAGTCCTAAAGTGGAGTTCTACAAGCCTAAAGGCAATCTAAGCAGATACAAATGATAAAAGACTTGACGTCCACTGTCTTGAAGATTGTCCAATTGCTTGATTGAAGATTCCTCACTTGACTTGACTTGAGCTTCAACTTGATTGAATATGATCTTTTACATTTAAGCTTATGAACTTACATTAAATGTTAATTTGATGCAGAATGTGGTTTGTAATCATCAAAATATCCAATCATAGACATAATTGAAATAACATTAGTTACACATAAAGTGAAAGTGGAAATACAACCGAAAAAGCTACCTCAAGCCTAAAGATTGAGATTCTTTGTTGAGTGGAGATTGATGAGCATTTGAAAAGCTATACATGCATATCGAGATTGTAAACAAAAAATCAACTTTAAATACTTTTTGTTGCACTAAATAAATCATATAACATATGTATAAAAATAAAAATTATAATACTATTTGCATTTGGAAAGCTATACATGCATATTGAGATTGTAAACAAAAAAACAACTTCAATGCTTTTTGTTGCACTAAATATTACTATTAAGGTCTATTTTTGTTTCAATGCCATTTCAATTTTTTAATATTGAATGTTTTATTTTTATTTTCTTATCAAAAAAAAATTCTTCTTATCAAAAAAAAAAAAATTCTTCTTATCAAGCAAATATTTAGTGAATCTTATGTAATATAAACATTTATCTTTCTTTTTGTTAAATAGTATTACTTTATATTTCTTTAATAATATTTGAGACTAAAAATTGTTAAGTTATAAATGTCTACAGTATTACATTAATTTTAAATTTAGAGTTTCAGAAAAATTATTGCATAATACGTGTTTCTACGTGGTTTTTCTGTTAATTAATTAATTATTATTATTAATGTTTTGGAAGAAATATTATCTTTTAATAAAAGTAGATGGTTAAGATTGTTTCTTGAAAAAAAAAATACTTAAGATTGTCTTTTCTTAAAATGAAAATAAATTTATGAAAAAGTAAAGAGCTTTAACTCAGAAGGACAAATTTTGAGGAACTTCACTTAAAAGAATAAAAAGTAGAATAATGAATTAAATAGTAGAAACAAAGTTAGAGTATTACTCCTGTTACATCACTAAAACTATGTTTTAAAATTTGAAATGTGTTGCATGCAATTTGTTCTATTAATCAATTGTTAGTATTATTATTATTATTTTGAAAGAAATGTTATGTTTTAACAAAAGTAAAAAGTTAAAGATTCTCTTTTTTATCCCGGAATTAGAATAAAGGTCTGGAAAAGTGAAAAAGCGCTTTAATAAAATTACAATTGGAATATAAAATTACAACATAAAAAAATAAATAGTCAAAAAATTAAAATATAAAATTACTAAATTGCCTTTCACATTATTAAAACTTTGTTCAAAATTTCAAAAATAATAGTAAAGTTCTTAGGGTACTTTAAAAAAACAGTTTTGACATAATATCTATTACAATAAGAATACTTGGAAAAGTTTACATGAGCATTTTTGCTAAATTTTCAAAATTAACCCTCTAAAATCTATATTCAATATTTATTTTTAAAATTAGTCACGGCTTAATATGGTAATTTACACAATCCTCTATATCTCCCCTTCTCCTCTTTTTAAGCTATTTTACATTAAATTTATTTTTTTCTTTATTTTTTGTAATTCTAATATATTACTATTTTGTATTCTCTTTCTGTTTATAAACAAAAAGAATTTTAGTAATTTAATATAAATAATGTTAATGAATATATTAGCAAAATATTAATATCAATATTAAGTATATCTTTTATTTAAACATTAATTAATTTTTTAAAAAGGGAGCAACAAATATCCTCTCCCAAGGATTGATGACTTGTTTGATCAGTTGAGGGGAGCGAAGTATTTTTCGAAGATTGATTTGCGCTCCGGGTATCATCAGCTGAGAATCAGGGAGGAAAATGTGCCTAACACAGCATTCAGAACCCGTTATGGACATTATGAGTTCCTTGTGATGCCATTTGGTGTGACTAATGCACCGGCGATGTTCATGGACCTGATGCAGAGGGTCTTTAGGCAGTATCTGGATAAGTTTGTCATCGTCTTCATTGATGACATATTGGTGTATTCCAAGACTCAGGCTGAGCACGAAGAACACCTTAGAGTGACCTTACAAACTCTGAGAGAGCATAGGCTATACGCAAAGCTGAGCAAGTGTGAGTTTTGGATCACCGAAGTGAAGTTCTTAGGTCATGTGGTGAGTTCTGAAGGGATTTCAGTTGATCCGTCTAAGGTTGAAGCCATTATCAGTTGGCCTAGGCCTACCACAGTGACCGAGATCAGAAGCTTTCTTGGGTTAGCTGGTTACTATAGGAGATTCGTTCAGGGATTCTCCAAGATAGCCACGCCTATGACTAGGCTCACCCAGAAAGATGTGTCCTTTGTATGGACCGAGGAGTATGAGAATGTTTTTTTAGAGCTGAAGAAAAGATTGACATCTACGCCAGTATTGATTTTGCCAGAGCCTGATCAGGAGTTGGTTATCTATACCGATGCCTCTCGTATCGGCTTGGGTTGCGTGTTGATGCAGAAGGATAGGGTCATTGCTTATGCATCGAGGCAGTTGAAGGTGCATGAAAAGAACTACCCTGTTCATGACTTAGAACTGGCCGCAGTGGTTTTTGCTTTGAAGATTTGGAGACATTATCTCTATGGTGAGAGATTCACTTTGTATTCTGACCATAAGAGCCTCAAGTACTTGTTCTCTCAGAAGGAATTGAACATGAGGCAGAGAAGGTGGTTAGAGCTCCTCAAAGACTATGATTTTACATTGGAATACCACCCAGGTAAGGCCAATGTAGTGGCTGATGCGTTGAGCAGGAAGCGGGTAGAGACAGTTATGGTAGCACGTCAGATGTCTCATGAGTGGAGACTACTTGAGGCGGCTACGGTTATGAGTATATGTGCTACCCCTTCAGATCAGATTGTGATATGTGCTCAAATGAGAGCTCAGCCTACACAAGTCCAGGAAGTAATTGATCAACAGATACTTGACGTTGATTATGGGATATACAAGTCTTGGGCTGAGAGCAGTGATTTTACTGATTGGCACTTGTCATCTGATGGTGCCTTGAGATTTAGGGGACGTTTATGGGTTCCCACAGATCCACGACTTAGACAGAGTGTTCTCCAAGAGGCTCACAGATCTCATTATGCTATTCATCCTGGCGGAACCAAGATGTATCATGATATGAAAAGAATGTATTGGTGGCCCGACATGAAGAGAGAGATAGCTCAATTCATTCAGAGGTGTGAGATCTGTCAAAGAGTCAAAGCTGAGCATCAGAGGCCTGAAGGGCAGATGCAACCGCTTGCCATTCCTGAGTGGAAATGGTAGCACGTCACTATGGACTTTGTTGTGGGATTACCCAACACCCCGAGGAGACATAATGCTGTTTGGGTTATTATTGATCGCTTAACCAAGTCCGCTCACTTTCTACCGGTGAACACTAGGGATTCTATGGACAAGCTGAGCAGACTCTATATGCGGGAGATGGTCAGATTACATGGAGTGCCTGTTTCGATTGTGTCAGATAGGGATCCGAGGTTTACATCGGTATTCTGGCAGGGGTTACAGAGGCAGCTCGGCACTAGACTAGATCTCAGTACCGCTTTTCACCCCCAGACGGATGGCCAGTCTGAGAGGTTGATATCGATTTTAGAGGATATGCTTCGAGCTTGTGTCCTTGGGTCCAGTGGTAACTGGGAGGAGTACATACATCTGTGTGAGTTCGCCTACAACAACAGCTATCAGTCCAGTATTGGCATGGCTCCTTTTGAGGCATTGTATGGTCGACCCTGTAGATCTCCGATCTGTTGGACGGAGGTAGGGGATGTTGCGATGATGGGACCAGAGTTTGTACAAGAACACACAGAGAATATTAAGAGGATCAAGCATAATATGAAAGTAGCCCAAGACAGGCAGAAGAGTTACACTGATGCCAAGCGGAAGACCGTAGAGTTCGAGGTGGGTGACCAAGTTTTATTGAAGGTCTCACCTCAGAAGGGCCAAACTAGATTTGGGATAAAAGGCAAGCTCGCTCCGAGATTTATTGGGTCGTTCGAGGTTTTAGAACGAATTGGCCCCGTCGCTTACCGATTAGCCTTGCCACCTCAGTTAGCAGCAGTCCACAATGTCTTTCACGTGTCAATGCTGAGAGTATACAAGAGTGATTTTGATCACGTCTTGGACTGGAGGAACATTGAACTGAGGCAGGATGGGACTTATGATGAGGAACCTATTCAGATACTTGACCGGAAGGTCCAGAGGTTACGTAACCGTGAGATTCCGATGGTTAAGGTGAGATGGCAGTTCCATGGCGAGGAACAGGTTACTTGGGAGCGTGAGGACTACATGATGGAGCACTTTGCCGAGTTCATGGGCTTAGGTAATTCTTAACCTTAAAACTTCGAGGACGAAGTTCATTCTAAGGTGGGTGTGATGTGACGCCCCGAAAATTATTTCATCTAGCCCATAACCCAATTGTATTTTGCCCAAACTCTATGTGTTGCCTTGATATGTTTGGTGTTTGTTTGATGATTGTTTAATGTTTGTATAGTTAATGCTTGATAATGTATATAAAAATATGTATCATAAATTGTATATGCGTCATGTTAAATTAAAGTTTAATGCATATGTTATTATTTATGCATGGGCTCATTAAACCATGAATTGATATGGGTTAGGATTGATGGAATAAAAGGATAAATGAAATTGAAGATTTGGTGTATTAAATGGATTGGACATTTAAAATACATGTGGTTGGTATGGGTAGTATGAGACCAACACATGTGAAGGTTGGTGCATGAAAGTGGACAAGTGTCCAATGCCCACTTGTCTTCTTCAAGGAAGTGCTAGAGTGAGTGGAGGGAACCAAGGAGAGGAAAACAAGGAGAGAATCAAGGAGGGAATCAAGGAAGTGCTAGAAAGAGGTGAGTGGAGAGAAAAGAAAGAAGAAGAGAAAGAAAAGAAGAGAAAGGAAAGAAGAAGAGAAAGAAGGAGAGAGTTGCAGGAGTAAGAACCCTGCGAGATTTTCATCAAAGAAGTGGATCTTTGGAATTTACGGTCAGATTGAGCTCAAATTTTGTCCGCACGTTCGTAGCTTATGGTTCTTCATTCTGGTCGGTGGAGATCTTGATCGGAGGATTCTTCTAAGAGATCTAACCTCTCAAACAAAGCTGGCCGGAAAGTCTGGATTACTCGTACTGTTTCGCTCAAACTTATAGATCTCCTAAATCTACCGTTAGATGGTTATCAAATTTGGGTATATAGTTTATAACTGATATTTATACATTCGGAACGGTGGAGATCGTAATTAGAAGCTTGTGCTAAGAGATATAACCTCTGAAACAAAGCTGGTCGGAATTTCTGGGTTTCTCGTTCCGTTTCGGTAAAACTTGTAGATCTCCTAAACGTACCGTTGGATGGATATAAAATTTGGGTATGTAGTTTACAACAGATATTTCTGTATTATGAACGGTGAAAATATTTATACGTTAATTATTTTGTGTGATATAGCCATCTGAGTTTGGGTATTTGCAGCAGGAAAGGAGAAACTGTCTGATTAGACACTTACTCATCAAAGATACATATCTTTTCGGTCCACCGTTGGATTGGGCTGATATTTGGACAGAAGGTTTGTTTCTTCACATACTTCAATCTGTACGGTTGATTTTGTGATTACATATTTCTGTTGGTAGATTGATACATCTGAACAGAATAATACATGTGAAGAATTGGTAGGGTTGTTTGTATTAGACCTACATTTAGAATATGAACTTAGACCTTTCCAAATAGCTTGCATGTCAACTATGTTGACCTAGTTGCCATTGTGGATGAACCCATGATGCAAAATCAGTGATATACATGGCTGAACATGGTGACCTAGTGTAAATCGACAATATGGCCTAAGTATGGAAAATTTCATATTTTAGGGCTTTTGATGCTTTTGGCTTAGAATCATTGAATTGATGCAACTTATGTTTAATTAAGCATGATTAGGGTTGATTATGCTACTGATTTGGTGGTTGTGACCATATCATGGGTTAGGCCTACTTGTGATCAAGTGACCCAAATTTGGACATGTTTATGCCTAAGGA
The DNA here is from genome assembly GCA_035771175.1 of Paratinospora sagittata. NCBI lineage: Eukaryota > Viridiplantae > Streptophyta > Magnoliopsida > Ranunculales > Menispermaceae > Paratinospora > Paratinospora sagittata. The sequence continues at coordinate 15,951 of JAYMFD010000976.1, forward strand.
ATTGAAAATCAGTATTTTTGATTAATAGAATGGTTTATGAATGAGAACTATGCATTAGAGGCCTAAGTCATGTGATTTGAGTTGAATGATGGGATTAAATGGGATTTAGGCCTATTAATTATATGTGGGCTGATTTAGGGTTGATTTGTAATGTCTATGTAATTGAGCATAGAAATTGATGTATGGTAGGATATTGATGTATGTTTCAGGATCTTGATTGGGTTGATTCGGTTTGGTGGTCGTGTGTGATTAAATACTCTCGCGAGGCTTGGTTGTGAGTAGGCTTCACTTATGATTATATCATTTATGTCATCATATCACTTATATATATTGTATGTTGAAAGCATGAATGTGTTCTAATGTTTTGAATGATGCATTGATTTGAGAAAACCTTATGACTTTGGTTGGGCCCATCTATCTGGCTAATAGGGGGACTTGACCTTGTCATAGGAGGGTTTTAAGAAGGAAATGATTGGGATCAACGGCACGGTGAAATAGACGTGGACTAGTAACCCAAGTAAACATGATTGGGATCAACGGCACGGTGAAATAGACGTGGACTAGTAACCCAAGGCATGTGGAATGTGGATCCAAATTGATAAACTTTTACTTGCATCGAACTTATTATAAATGCTTGATATCTATATGTTATGAGCTTTTAATCATGCTACACATTGACATGCATACATGGTTTTTATTGATGAGTATTGATAGCATATTTGAATTCTATTCACTGGGCATCGTTGGCTCACCCTCATTTTCCTCTTTCAGGTCCTTCTGTCCCGAATAAGGGCAAGGGAGTAGTCATATCTTGAGGGCCTTGCCTGCGAGAGAATCCAAGTCCTCTATGTGAGTTGAGAGGCATTTTGATTGAATTGTGTTTTATATTATGAAGTATTATATTTTGGATTATGTAATTATAATACTTACCACATTTTAGTATGGGTGAGTTGGGACTTGTTAGATAGACCATGTGGGCACATGACGGTTTTTTTATTTGTACCCACAATTTTGGACTTTATGTGTATGTCAATTTTTAATGGACTGTAGGAATTATGATTTTATTTATGGTTCATTTTTATGGATTATCTCGTCTTTGATGATTAATACAGTGGGTAGTTTTGTTTAGTACCTTTTGATATTATGTCGTTGTTTGAGATAAGGCTCGTAGGGTCTCAACCACCTCACGGGAGTTGAGGAGTGGTCGGAGATGCCTACGCCGGGCGTCCCGCCCCGGCATTCCGCATGCCATTCCCTGTGGGGTTGGTGGTCCGGGGCGCGGGGTCGCCACAGCAATTTTCAGCTCAAAATTCACGGTTCAGTCCTGCACCATCGAATTGAGGGTTCAATTACCGAACTGTCAATTTTTTGTTTTTTTCTTAATATTTTTAAATTTTAGGTTTTTCTCATTACAATAAATTATCTAATGAAGGAGAAGATGACTATAGAAGAAGGGTAGGAAGATAACTATGGAAGAAGGGTTTAGGGTTTAGGGTTTAGGGGAAGAAGATAAATGGGGTTTATGGTGGTGGGTAAAGTTAGTAAATTCTTTAGGGTTAGGTGGGAAAAAATTTATGTGAGGGTATTTTAGACGAATTATATAAGGGTATAGTGGATTTTTTTTTTTTTTTGGGGGGGGGTATGATAATAACAGCATTTAGTGTGGTACGTTTAGTTGCTCCAAAAAAAAAAAAACATCATCAAACATGCACACAAACTTTTAGGGGGCATTTGGTATAAGGTAATCTTGAGGATGGAAATAAGAATCTTAAAGATTTTAATGTTTGTTTCACTATTGCACTTTTTTAGGAGTAAGAAAATGATTCACGGGAAAGTAGGATTCCTACCCAGGATGGGAAAGTTATTCCCATTGAGATATGTGGTATTCATTGTTACTACATTAACTCTCATGACCTATGAAAGATATTTTGATGATTACAAACCATATTCCATATGATAATGATATACGTAGCTTAATGCAAGAGCTTGCTAAAGAGTTATCAAGTCAAATGAAGATCGCATTGGACAAAGCTCAAGTATCAGAGGTTACTATAATTACTTCGTAGTTTTTTTAGACTATCCTAAGTTTATAGAGCTTTAGTTGATTCGTGTTCAACAAATTCATCGTACCTATTGAAGTTTTCAAAATGAATTTTCACAAAGCTTAATGATTTCGATTTTTCGATGAAAATGAGTTTGTTTAATTGATTCAAATGGTTTCAAATGAATTTCAAACTCTATAAATAATCTCTGATTCATTTGATTTAATCTGAAGTGTATAAAGATTGATTTAATTCATCGGATTTCAAAATGAAAAAAAAAAATAGTCGAGTTTTTATCAGGGTCGAGCAGGACGCTCACGCAGTGGCCAATTCACTTAAAATTCATGCTTACACTGCAGGAAGCTCTTATCGCTACAAGATGCTCAAGAATTTTGAAAAATCTAGGAGCAAGTTCTAGTAGGACGCTCAAGTAGAGTAGCGCCCTCCCTGAACTGACTAAGTTCAACTCACTCTTGGGTTGACATTCCTTCAGGACACTACTGCTATTTCAGGATGCTCAGAAGCAAGTTGAGTCTTCTAGACTTTAACTTTGTAGGACGCTATAAGAGCTATAGGACACTCATAAACACTTGTCAAAAAAATAGTAATCTCACATGTGCGAACTATCAACTTTCTGAGACTTTGTTATTTTCGTGTAAACGCTGTTTTGATAGAAATTTTCAACATATTTGTTAACTCCATTTCGGTGAATAAACTTATCCGTTGTATTTGAAATTCAAATTAAAGTTTTTGGGTTTTTGGGAGATTGAAACCCTGACGCATTTTATATATATATATATATATGCAACTTAGAGTCATTGCTCATACACATATAGAACACTTGAAATTTGTACTCAAAACTCTTTGAAATTTAGTCAATTTTTATCTTTGAAAAAAGAATAGAATTATCGTTACGTATTTCGTTTCAAAAGCTTTCTGAATTTATTGCTTATGATTTCAAAATCTCTGAAAATCCAGCGAAAGTAAGAAAAGCAACTCATTATCAGCCAAGCATAAACTTTATTCATTTGCTAAACAAATTCATCAGAGGTTCATTTGCTCTGTAAGTTATTTACTTTGGTTCTGTGTAAGATAATCAACATTTCAAATCTGTATTGATTATTGTGCAGTGATGGGGAGTCACTTGATCTTGGTTTAGCTCATTGTGTAACGGTTGTTCTCACACCCGGGAAGTTGAGAAATCTATAACGGTTTAATCCTCACCCGTTAAGAGGATTAGTTAGTAGAGTTTGAGAAAATCTTAATCGGATAGATTAGGTAGTGGAGGTAGGCAAGAGATGAACCACTATAAATCATTTGTGTTCCTTTGTTCGTTAGTTTTATTACTTTGTTTGTGTTTGTTATTGAAAGGTATAACCTGCAAACTTCTCCAATTCACCTCCCTCTTGGACATCTAACTGAGCCAAAATTCACTTTTTCGAAAAAGTGATTACGTGGGAAAGTTTTTATTTCTTTTTAATAAAAGGCAAAAAACGAAAAAAAAAACTTACGACAACCTAAAAAACAAAATCACCCCCTTTGTTTCACCTATGTTAATATTTTTATTAAATATGATATTTTTTAAAAAATAATATTTTAATAAAATATATTGATTTTATTAACTTAATACTAATAATAATAATTTTATATTTTAATGAAATATTTATTTTATTATTTTATTATTTTTTCATCACAACTTTATAAAAAAACCTGAAATAAACGGTTTGGTCGTATGCTACCAAACCATATACTAATGGTTTGGTATCATGTAACCGAATATAATACTTAAATTCGGTACTTTGGTACTGAACAATACATTTTATATCTGTGGTTTTCTTTTTGGTATAAATAGAGGATTTTGTTGTATATTTAATGGTTCGGTTCACAATAATCGAACCTATTATTTTTAGTTCATTACTATAGCACAGAACCACATGCTATTTGTTTCGTACATTACTATGATTTTTTGGGGGGTTTTGAGTGTTTAATAAAACTTAACATTGTACCTTCATTGTAACTTTTATAATTGTCTTATTCTTTTCATTGTTAAAGTGCCTGAAATGGTAGTTGAAATTAAGAAACAAGTGTTGAACATTAAAAAAACCCCAAATATTGTTAAAGTGCACAAAGTCGACCAGAAGATTGATATGAGAAGGATCAGGACGATACTTTCGAAGCATGGATACGTGAAAGACGTCATGAACCTTAGACATGGACAATGGAAGGGACAGACGATAAGCAAGTTTGCCAATACGTTCAATGATCTGAAATGGACCGATATACCATGGGGAGAGATTTCCTTTGATCCCAAAGCGTTTGACACCTCTTGTGGGCTGAACTTTTAAAAAGACCAAGTCGCCCTTATCAAATTCTTGCCTCCGCTTGTCAGCATAGTTCTTCTGTCGACTTTGTGTGACACGAAGTCTCTCCTTTACTAGTGCGATCTTCTCAGAAGTCTCTTGAACTAGTTCCGGGCCCAACTGCAATCGATCTGCCATATCTAACTAGCATACCGGAGATCTGCAAGGGCGACCATAGAGAGCCTCATACGGTGCCATGCCGATACTAGTTTGGTAGTTGTTGTTGTATGAAAACTTAGCTAAATGAAAGTACTTTGCCCATCTGTCATGAAAGTCCAAAATGCAACACCGTAACATGTCTTCCAAGATTTGGATAAGACGGTCTGACTGTCCATCAGTCTAAGGGTAAAAGGTTGTGCACATGGTGATCTTAGAGCCCATTCTACTCTGGAAGCTTTTCCAAAACTTTGATGTGAATCGAGGGTCTCAATCAAAGACGATCGTGAGTGGTATGCCATGGAGGCGTACGATCTCTCTTTCATATAGTTCGGCAAGCTTGGCGGGGTTATCCTTTATTGGAAAAAAGTGTGCAAACTTTGTAAGTCTGTCAATGATAACCTAGATAGCATCTTGCCCTTTATTATTTCGAGGCAAGGCTATAACAAAATCCATTGCGATGTTCTGCCACTTCTATTCTCCATTAGGTAAAGGCTGGAGAACTTCAGAGGGAAGTCTTCGTTCAGCCTTAACTTGCTGGCAAACGAGACATCAAACAACAAAGTGTGCAATCGCCATCTTCATTCTAGAAAACCAGAATTGTCGCTTGACATCCTTGTACATCTTGTCACCCCCAGGATGCATAGCGAACCTCAAACAGTGCATCTCAGTGAGCACTTCTTTCGAAATCTCAAGATCGTTCGGTAGACAGAGACGTTTTTTTATAAAAAACGGCCCCGTCTTCAGAAACCGACCAGTGAGGAAGGTCCTGTCCATTGAGTAGAAGTTCTCGTTTCTCCATTAACATAGGGTCGTTGGCTTGAGCTGTTGAAATCTTTCGAACCAACTCAGAGTTGGCTGATAATTGAGAGAGTCGTGATCTTGCTCCCTCCTCAATCAGTTGTAGGTTAAAATTCTCGATCTTTGTAGCCAACTTCCCCATTTCGAAGTTAAGAGTGCAAGCAACATAAGCTTTTCTACTCAGGGCATCAGCCACAACATATGCCTTACCGGGATGGTACTGGAGTTGAAAGTCATAATCTTTCAAGAATTCCAACCATCGTCTTTGGCGGAGGTTTTGGACTCTCTGGGTGTAGATGTACTTAAGACTCTTGTGATCCGAGAAGACCTCAAATCGTCACCGTATAGGTAATGACGCCATAACTTCAGTGCAAATACGACAGCTGCAAGTTCCAAGACATGTGTTGGGTAATTACCCATATCAATCTTCAGTTGCCTCGAGGCATATGCAACAACTTGGCCTTCTTGCATTAGTACGACACCTATGCTTTGGAGAGAGGCGTCGGTGTAGAGTGAAAATCCAAGTGCATTTCTTGGAGTGATTAGTATTGGTGTCGTTGTGAGGCATTTCTTCAATTCCTGAAATGATGTTTCAGAGGCGGGGATTCTAGATGAATCGCACGTCTTTCAGAGTGAGCTTGGTCATAGGTTCAACAATCTTTGAGAAGTTCTTGATGAAGCGTCTGTAATAGCCAGCCAAACCAAGAAAACTCATAATCTGAGTAACAGTGGTAGGCTACTTCCAGTTTAAAACCGCTTCAACCTTAGAAGGATCCACCTCAATGCCATTGCCTAAAACCACATGGCCTAGGAATTGAACTCGCTTCCCCCAAAATTCGCACGTACTCAACTTTGCATACAACTGGTGGCTTCTCAAGGTCTGGAGGACTATCCTCAGGTGTATCTTATGGTCTTCCTCGGTTGAGGAATATATCAAGATATAGTCCACAAAACCACCACAAATCGGTCTAAGTATAAACTAAAGATGTGGTTCATCAAATCTATGAATGCAGCAGGTGCATTTGTTAGACCGAACGACATGACCAAGAACTCATAGTGACCGTATCGAGTTCTGAATGCCATTTTGGTAATGTCCAACTCTCAAAATCAGAGTTGGTGATAACCGGATCGTAAATCAATCTTAGAGAAGTATTTGGCATCTCGAAGTTGGTCGAACAAGTCATCGATCCTGGGCAACAGGTATCTGTTCTTAACGGTGACGTTATTCAGCTTGCGATAGTCGATGCAAAGTCGTAATGAACCATCCTTTTTGCGAACAAACAGAACTGAAGTGCCCCAGGGTGATGAACTTTTTTTGATGAAGCCAATACTCTCTAGTTCCTTCAGTTGTTTGTCCAATTCGACCAGCTCGACATTTGACATTCTGTATGGTGGAATTGAGATAGGCCTGGTCCCAAGTATGAGATTGATTTCAAAATCGAATTCCCTAACCGGAGATAGACCAGGAAGGTCGTTTAGAAAAACCGTTGGGGATTTAGATATTATCGGGACATCGTGTACTTCAAGAGAGTACAGTGTCGGTGATTCATTTTCATCACCAAGGGATAGAGCTCGAAGTTGTGCCTTAAGGAGTGCAACAGTCGAGTTGTGCATCCATTTCCTTGTTCCCTGAATCTTGATAAACTCCCCCGTGGGCAAGGTTAACTGAACTTGTTTCTTCATACAATCGATCTTTGCATTCAGTGGTGCGAACCAGTCCATGCCGAGGATGATGTCGAAGTCTTCAATGTCCATCACAAAAAGATCTGCATATATTATTTGTTCTGACATTCGAAGCTCACATCGAGAACACAGCAAATTCACGTCAGTACCAGATCCTAAAGGTGATGTGACATGGATTGTGATTTCTGTGGGTTCAGGTTGCAACCCTAAATGTCTTACCAATGCAGACGATATAAAACAATGTGAAGCACCCGAATAGAACAAGACATGTACCATTGTATTGAACAAGGAAAATGTACCTTCGACTACATTGTTGTCTGGGAGGGGTTGTTGAGCGATAGCAAATGCTCTGCCCTGGTTCGGTTGACCCTGGTTCTGCTGGTTCTGTTTGGGTTGGGCATTAGCAGCAGGTGGTGCTTCTTGGACTGGAACAGCCGGAATAGGTTGCTGAAGGTGCGGACAGGCATTTCTTACATGGCCCTGCTAGCCGCAGTTGTAACACGTCAGCCCCCTGCTGTTGATAGTTCTGTTGGCCATGTTGATTGTGGTGCTGACCACCACCTCTACCATTGCGTTTCGACGGCCACCCCTGCCATTACGGCCTCCTCGGCCATGATTGCGAAAACCCTGATGGCCAGGGTTAGATGGTTCAGCCGCAGGTGCCGTGGCCTCATTCTTGTGAAGAAGGGTTGGGAGGGTTATAGTAGGGCTTCTTCTTGTTGCCCTGCTGCGAGCCCTGTTGAGAAAACGTTGCAGGTCATTTTCCCATATTCAGTCTCTGCTCCTGCACAATCTTTTCCTACTCAAAGCTCATGGCCTTGTCAACGACCTCCCTGTAAATCTTAAGATCCAAGATCGACAAGGCTTGTCGAATGTTAGGACGAAGGCCATTGTAGAATTTCTCGGTCTTATCTTGCTCCATTGAGATGGTGGAGAGAGAGTAGATCGATAATTCTTTATACTTGCCAACATACTCCCTGACTGTCATGCCGCCTTGGTATAGCTTGGCGAACTCCTGGCGCTTCTGCCTCTTCACAGCGTCGGGTAAGTACTCATCAATAAACATTGACTCGAACTGTTACCAAGTCATGTCCGTGGTGTTGACCCATGGGTCTTCCTTTACTGTTATCCACCATGTATTTGCTCCACCAATAAGTTCGTAAGATGCAAGTGGAATCTTTCGAGCCTCATCGACTCTCATTGCATCTAGAGCCTTCTTTGACTCATCCAGCCATTTCTGCACCTCTTCAGCATCACTGGTGCCAGCAAAAGTAAGAGGTTGTAACCTCTTGTATTTCGTAATCTGGTCGGTTTGAGTTTCCGACCCAGATCTCACAGGTGCCTGAACAGTGATAACCTGATTGGCCGCGGGCTCACGAACAACCGTCTGAACAGTTACTTTCATCGCCTCGATAAATCCGGCGAAAAAGACTTCCATACTCGAAGGCATGGCAAAGGATGTGGGTTGGGGTGGCACTGCCTGCCCAGACGTAATGGCAGTGTCAAGTGTGGCCGGCGCTATCGTCAGAGGCGGCGATTCCTGGTTTTGAATTTCAGGAGGTGCCTCCTCTACTGAACGGACAGTACGTGGCGTTCCTCTCTTCCTGGTTTGCATTTTCTCACTGGCAAGGAGAAAATAAAAACATGATTTATGAACTGTAGCCAAGTATAATGTTATGATATTCTCGGCAACAAATTCGAGAGTACTGCAATATAAGAACCACCTATCTTTCTAAGTATAGTGTAAGGTTTTTGTTGAGGAATCAAATAATCTTATGTGCCTCGTATGTTTGGCCATGGTGTAAAACAAGGTTAGAATTTTTCTATATAATAAGTATAAAACTTTGCAAGTATTTCAAATGTTTCGGGTTTTGTTTTTTTGTGAACATACATATGTATTTCATTGAAAATCCATACGAGTCATAAAAATTCTAAGATTTGCCTCGGTAAATATCCTGATTTAACGTTCTATCGCAATCTTATGTATTCCAACTCTTTTGCTTAGTCTTTTTGACTATTATCCAAATTCGTGTGTCCCATACCACATTAATTTGGTCATAAGGGTGTCAACCAAGTTAAGTTGTATGAACACAGTCTCTATAAAACATCGGCTGAATAGTAGTTCACTAATAGTATCATCCAAGTTTACGCGTCCCTTACCGTGTAAACTTAGTGATAATGTTAGTAATGCAACTTTCTCTAAATGTTTCTTTTCATACAAGGTCATGGGTTTTCTTACTTCCACATTTAATTTAGTATCCTCCAATTTTGTTGTGTCCCATACCACTCCAAAGTTAGTGATACAAAAGAAAGATTGGTTGTAAATCGGCCCACCAAAGATAGTCTTAAACAAAACATTTTCATTCATATATAAAATAAATTTTACAATGCCAGTGATCATTCTTGATTTTTCTGCCTACTACCACTCCTTTTATACCTCCTACTAGGTACAAAAAGACTACTAGAAGAAGGTTGAGAATTTGCTCATTTTTTTTCAACGTTTTGCGTACGTGTTAACAAAGCATTTTGAGTCTCCTCCATCCGAGCAATACTAGCTACAATCACATTTAGCTGCTCAAATGGTTTAGTCGATTGCCCCATCGATGGTTGATGGGTCGACTGTCCCATAGGTGGAGGGTAGGCCGTAGGCATTGGTGGAAAGTATTGGCCGTACGGTTGACTCATAGGTGTGGGGTAGTTGTGTTGACTGTACGAGGATTCCCTAACTAGAACCCCTTGGACATTTGGATATGCTTGGGTCGAAAAGTCTTGAAACAATGGGCTCATTGGGATATCCTGTCTTCCAAAATTTGGTGCCGCACAATTCTGTTGTTGTTGGTTAGCAGAAACTTGTGGAACTGGCCGATACGGTACCTCAGGAGTTGGAAACCTTTTGTACGTAGTATTGCCTTGAGTTGGCATGTTCCAGGAAGGTGGACTTTCTGGAACTCTTTGTCCATCCTGATTTGGTTGAGGTTGATTTAGGTTGGCAAAGAAATCTTCCTCAGAGAATAGGTGATCGGTTTGACCATTATTCAGGGCTGGGTTTGACGTAGGGTTCTGGTTTGGCTCGTTATTTGGTACCTCCTAACAGGAATCTTGCGCAGACTTTTTTTTGTTGACAACGTCCCTTTTTGTCTCTAATTCTTTCGCCATTTCCTCCTAAAGTCGCGCCGAATACTTCCTCGCCAGTCACCCCTCCACTTGTGACAAACGTCTTGAAGATAGAGGATGTTGTAACCGCCTCAGTGATCTGCTTCGAAGACTCATCAAAAATGTTAACATTTGCCTTGTATAGCATCTTCATGATCAAGACTCCGTTGCCAAGGAGTTCCTTTCTTAAAGGGTTTTGAATCACCCGCAACATTTGTTGGATGATGATGTGAGGTAGGGAGACCATAATTTTCTTCTCTATGCAGTATAGTACAAGAAGTTGAGCCCTTGACATAGCACCTCTAGTCACCTTTTCCGGCAAGATGTTGCCGAATACGATCTTTCCAAGGCCGGCAAGAGGTGGTTTAAGGATATTGTTTGGGAGGTGGGCGTACGTCAATTGGGTGCACAGCTTTTTGGCGAGGGAATTCAACAACTGTTCTTTTGACTCCGCGATCTCTGCAACTGTCTGGGGTTCGTGTGGATCAATGATTCTATCTTCAATCGGAATCTTCATAAGTCACGCAATAATTTCGACGTTGATAGAAATCTTTGTTCCCTTGACCGTTGTCTCCAAAATAGGGTTGATCCCATCTTCTTGAAGTCCTACACAATTCATGGCTTCGTAGAAGGATTTCACTAAGTTGTAAGAGACGTAATCCTCAACTTTTGTTATGTTCAACCAACCCAGTGTTGCGAGTTTTTCGTGAAGGATCGGACAGAGGCGGAGATCTCTATTGTCGATACTCTTCATAGTGATAACCTCCCTTTCGAACAATTCGTTGAGTCTGGTGGGAATTAGTTCCTGACTACTGGATGTCGTTCCTTCACTTGAGGCCATTATCTTGCTAAAAGGAAAATAAACTTGTGAAAGACAAAAAATATATTCCTAACATTTTTAAGATTTATGCCTTGCACGTTGGACAATATTTTCTATTTTTCTCTTGATGTTTATGCCATCATTTAATCCAAATTTTTCATTAGTAATATGATATATATATCTCATATATACATAGATACATAGATATATATATATATTTAATCATAACTATATATATAGTTTTCATAAATCATAACTATATATATATTTGAATCTAAACTATATAAAAACTATATAGTTCTCCAGATATATATTTAATATAAATCTCAACTATATATAATTCATATATATATAGTTCTAGAGATATATATATCTAATAAATAATTTCTTCTCCTAAGTTGGTGGACTTGGGTGGGCAATGGACCTTACGTTCTAATACCATTAAATGTCACACCCCGCCAGGACTCGCCTAAACGGACGGGGCGCAAATGCATTATAACAATAACTGAGTGCGCGGAAA
>JAYMFD010000807.1:0-32018 GCA_035771175.1 Paratinospora sagittata
TTAATTTTTCAAAAATAAGGCTATCCAGCAATTTGCCAAAATTTTCCTGTAGGCACTAGCGCAGTATTAGGGTTGATAGCACGCTGATAGGGTTCTATAATAAAATATTTATTTTTCTGGAAAATTGTCTATGGCGCTCTATCCCCTTTGATAACTCGCTATAAAGATGTTGCCGTGATCTTTCCATTTTTAGTAAAATGGGCAATAGCACGATATAGGCCTCGATGACACGCTATCGGAAAGTCAAAAAAACTCGAGCTCTGGGTTTGTGTATGTCGACCTGCTATAGCCTGCTATCTGTCAATAAAGAACATGATACACAACCCAAAAACACGCTATCCACATCTGAGACAAAAATCTGATATTTCTGACGAGAAAAATGTGGCACTTCTGCTTGCTTCGAATTGAATCAAAATTGCAATCTGTCTTGATGATAACGTCATTGTTCAGCAACTTCTTCATTTTATCCCTTTTGTGCTTAGATTTGTAGAGGCTATCCATAGCTTTAAGCAGTAAGTATTTGAAGTGGTCTCGGTACGATAACACAACAAAAAAGAACACATCACTTGTCTTGCATCAAGAACACATCAAACAATAGCTTTCGAACTCTACAAAGATCAAGCTCGAAGAACGAAGACATATCTCATGTCAAATGCATTAGTTTGATCTTTGGTGTGTAGGGGTAACCTCTCGATCAATCTCATCACTAAAACTCTGAAAATTGCAAAGTCTTCAAAATCACTTCGATATAGTATTTCATTTGGAAAAAATGTTTTCCGAAAGGTTTTAGTCATAATTTCAATGAGTTTTGAATTATTTAAAAGTTTTTAATCTTATATCAATATGTTTTGAGTCAATGGAATGGTTCTTGAGTGTCAAAATATTAATTTTTCAAAAATAAGGCTATCCAGCAATTTGCCAACATTTTCCTGTAGGCACTAGCGCAGTATTAGTGTTGATAGCACGCTGATAGGGTTCAATAATGAAACATTTATTTTTCTGGAAAATTGTCTATAGCGCGCTATCCCCTTTGATAACTCGCTATAAAGCTGTTGCCGTGATCTTTCCATTTTTAGTAATATGGGCAATAGCGCGCTATAGGCCTCGATGACACGCTATCGGAAAGTCTGAAAAACTTGAGTTCTCGGGTTTGTGTATGTCGACCTACTATAGTCTGCTATATGTCAATAAAGAACATGATACACAACTCAATAGCAGGCTATCCACGTCTGAGACAAAAATCTGATATTTCTGACGAGAGAAATATGGGCACTTCTTCTTGCTTCGAATTGATTCAAAATTGCAATATGTCTTGATGATAACGTCATTGTTCAGCAAGTTCTTCATTTTATCCCTTTTGTGCTTAGATTTGTAGAGGCTATCCATAGCTTTAAGCAGTAAGTATTTGAAGTGGTCTCGGTACGATAACACAACAAAAAAGAACACATCACCTGTCTTGCATCAAGAACACATCAAACAATCCTGTCTTGCAGTGCCTCTAGTGCCCCTTTCTGGCAAGATGTTGTCGTATACAATCTTTCCGAGGCCGGCAAGAGATGATTTAAGATGATTGTTTGGGAGGTTGGTGTACGTTGATTGTGTGTATGGCTCTTTGGCGAGGGAATTGAACAATTGTTCATTAGATTTTGCGATCTCTGCAACTGTCTGGGGTTCATGTGGATCGGTAATCCTTTCCTCAATCGGAATCTCTAAAAGTCGAGTAATAATCTCGATGTTGATAGGAATTTTTATTCCAATGACTGTTGTCTCCAAAATAGGGTTGATCTCGTCTCCTTGAAGTTCCACGCAATTCATGGCTTCATAGAAGGATCTCACCAAGTTGTAAGAGACGTAACCCTCGACTTTGGTTATATTTAACCAATCCAGTGTTGCGAGTTGGTCGTTAAGGATTGGGCGGAGGGGGAGATCTCTATCGTCAATGCTCCTCATAGTCATAACCTCCTTTTGGACAATTCCTTGAGTCTAGTGGGAATTGGTTCCCTACTAGCGGAAGTTGCTCCTTCCCTTGAGGCCATTTTTTTTTGCTGAAAGGAAAATAAATTTGTGAAAGACACAAAATATATTCTTAACATTTTTAAGATTTATGCCTTGTCTGCTAGACATTATTTTCTAGTTTTCGTTTGATGTTTATGCCATCATGAAAATTTCTTCATTAGTAATATGTTGTATATATGTCGTATTCACATATGAATGTATAGACATATTTAATCATAACTATATATGCAGTTTCCATAAATCAACGATATATATATATATTTGAAATTAAACTATAAAAAAATCATATATAGTTGTCTTTAATCCAAATCTTAACTATATATATAATTCATATATATATAGTTCTAGATATATCAAATAACATTTTTTTTTTCAATTTTTTTTTTTTTTTATATATACATATCTCATATACACTAAGGTATATAACTATACATATAGTTCTTAAATAAATCATGACTATATGTATATTTAAATCAAACTATATAGAAATCATATAGCTTTCTAGATATATAATTAATATAAATCTCAACTATATATAACTGACATATATATATATATAGTTCCAGAGAGATATATATATCTAATAAAATTTCATCCAAAATTCTCATCAATAATAACAAGGTATATATATATCTCCTATATGCATAGATATATAGATATATATATTTAATCATCAATATATATAGTTTTCATAATTCACAACTATATATATATTCAAATCAAATTATATAGAAATCATATAGTTTTCTACATATAAATCTCAACTATATATAACTGACATATATATATATATAGTTCTAGAAATATATATATCTAATAAAATTTTTCTTCTCCTAATTTGGTGGACTTGGGTGGGCTGTGGACCGTACTCTCTGATACCATTAAATGTCACACCCCGCCCGGACGCGCCTAAACCAGCGGTACACTCTCGAACGGGGCGCGCATTTGGAACAATTACAATGGTAACAACAGAGTTCGCAGCGAAAATATATAACACACAGTACAAATCTGATTTCATTTAATTCAGAATACTTTTGTACATAAAATGGTCAAGGGAACATACTCCCAAAATCCCCAATCAATTATACAAAGGGTACAAAAAGTGGGCCCCATAACCTGCACCCAGTCCACCATAATTTCCTGTGAAAGATTGGATAATAATGGAGTGAGCTTAACGAGCTCAGTGGGTAAATAGTGCATGACACCGTCTCGTAATGGTTTGATGACCGTACATCGCCTGAATTCACTTACAGGAACGATGCTCTGGATTCACGTACTGATGTCCCTCCCTGGGCGTAGCTGGGTTCTCATGTGCGTCCCTCTCCAGGGAAATGTAATGAATAGGGACCAATGCTCCAAACTATTCTATGAGTCATAAACCATATACGTCCCTAGGTGGTGATATGCATGATGCCAATGCATGAACTGGTCTAGTCTACTGGTCTGGTCATTTCTTTGACATTTAGACTGACTTTGGCAACGTCTGGTGATCCTTATCAAGGTCGGTATCACGACGTGCAAGATTAGGACATTTAGTATTACTTGTATAAGCTGATAGCTTTCAATAAGACCAACTAGATCAGTCTCCAGTTGAGAGGTGAGACACTAGGTCTGCTTAAATAACCAATCGCCTAGAGCAATCCGCTGCCTCCCGTTCACTATTTAAAGTTACTGAGGACAAGACCGAAACTAGTTGTGTCAGATTGACCACAAATCCGACATTACAACAGTATAATACGTGAATTCCAAGTGTACAGGCATAAGTACAACAATATAATTATTATATGACATAATGCAGTGTAAATGAACAGTAGATATAATAATAACTGAATGTAAACTTTAATAAAAGTTATAAAACACGCAAACCTATGTTTCGTTCCCCACCTTTAGATAAAAAACTTCTTTTTTCAGATCTGACGCTTTCCTCCCGACAGAACTTCATTGCACCGCTTTCAGATCTGGCGCTTTCCTCCCGACAGAACTTTGTTGCACCGCACCGAGAGTCTTGGACAAAGAGTCTCAAAAACTAAAACTTAGAATGCGTGGAAAGGAGAAGAAAATCACAAGAGAAGGTGATTTGCTGTGAGGAATGAGAAATGAGGAGGGTTCTTTATATAGAGATTTTGCGCCTGAACGTTCGGGCATGCATTGAACCTGAACGTTCTGGCATGCGCCTGAATATTCGGGCATGAATTGCGCCCGAACGTGCTGGCATGCGCCTGAACGTTCCGGCGTTGCCCAAATAGTTAGTTTTTTTTTGTGAAATACAGGGTATTACAACCCTACACACGAAAGATCAAACTAATGCATTAGACATGAGATATGTCTTCGTTCTTCGAGCTTGATCTTTGTCGACTTCGAAAGCTATTGTAGGATGTGTTCCTTTTTGATGTGTTATCTTACCGAGACCACTTCATATATTTATAGTTTAAAACAATGGATAGCCTCCACAAATCTAAGCACAAAAGGGATAAAATGAAGAACTTGCTGAACAATGACGTTATCATCAAGACAGATTGTAATTTTTATTCAATTCGAAGCTTGTTTTGGCAAATGCAAGAATCATTACTTTCTTCTCATGAAAAACTCTTTGGAAACGTCAATCTAACTTGCAAAAATCGTGTGTGGTATTTTTGAAAATCAGAGAGCGAGTGTTTAATAAAATTAGAAGTTGCGGGTTAAAGAGAAAGAGAGTACAAAATGATTTAAATTCAAAACGATGTTTAATCTAAAGGGTTTTTAGGCGTGCGAGACAATGGGAATCATCAAGGTGTTAGTAGAGAATATTCTAATTAAGATAACCTGGAAAAGCTGTGTAAGGAATATAAAAATCGAGCAAGCCGAAGTGGCCACATTTTTCTCGTTAGAAATATCAGATTTTAGTCTAAGACGTGGATAGCGTGCTATTGGGTTGTCTCTCATGTTCTCTATTGACAGATAGCAGGCTATAGCAGGTCGATATACACAAACTCGAGAGCTCGAGTTTTTTAGACTTTCCGATAGCGTGTTATCCCGGCCTATAGCGCGCTATTGCCCATTTTACTAAAAATGGAAAGATCATGGAAACAACTTTATAGCAAGTTATCAAAGGGGATAGCGCACTACAGACAATTTTCCAGAAAAAACAAATGTTTTATTATAGAACCCTATCAGCGTGCTATCAACACTGATAGTGCGCTAGTGCCTTCAGGAAAATTTTGTCAAATTGCTGGATAGCCTTATTTTTGAAAAATTAATATTTTGACACTCAAGAACCATTCCATTGACTCAAAACATATTGATATAAGGTTAAAAACTTTTAAAGAATTCAAAACTCATTGAAATTATGATGAAAGCCTTTTGAAAAACATTTTTTCAAAATGAAATACTATATCGAAGTGATTTTGAAGACTTTGCAATTTTCAGAGTTTTAGTGCTGAGATTGATCGAGAGGTTACCCTATACACCAAAGATCAAACTAATGAATTAGACATGAGATATGTCTTCGTTCTTCGAGCTTGATCTTTGTAGACTTCGAAAGCTATTGTATGATGTGTTCCTTTTTGATGTGTTATCTTACCGAGACCACTTCATATACTTACAGTTTAAAACAATGGATAGCCTCTGCAAATCTAAGCACCAAAGGGATAAAATGAAGAACTTGCTGAACAATGACGTTATCATCAAGACATATTGCAATTTTGATTCAATTCAAAGCTTGTTTTGGCGAATGCAAGAATCATTATTTTCTTCTCATGAAAAACTCTTTGGAAAGCTCAATCTAACTTGCAAAAATTGTGTGTTGTATTTTTGAAAATCAGAGAATGAGTGTTTAATAAAATTAGAAGTTGTGGGTTAAAGAGCAAGTGATTACAAAATGATTTGAATTCAAAACATTGTTTAATCTAAAGTTGTTTTGGGCGTGCGAGACAACGGGAATCATCTAGGTGTTAGTAGAAAATATTTCAATTAAGATAACCTGGAAAAACTATGTAAGGAATAGAAAAATCGAGCAAGCAAAAGTGCCCACATTTTTCTCGTTAGAAATATTAGATTTTTGTCTCAGACGTGGATAGCGTGCTATTGGGTTGTGTATCATGTTCTATATTGACAGATAGCAGGCTATAGCAGGTCGATATACAAAAACCCGAAAGCTCGAGTTTTTCAGACATTTTTCGATAGCGTGTTATCGAGGCTTATAGCGCGCTATTGCCCATTTTACTAAAAATGGAAAGATCACGGCAACAGCTCTATAGCGAGTTATCAAATGGGATACCGCGCTATAGACAATTTTTCAAAAAAATAAATGTTTTATTATTGAACCTTATCAGCGTGCTATCAACACTGATAGTGCGATAGTGCCTTCTGAAAAATTTTCGCATATTGCTGGATAGCCTTACTTTTGAAAATCTAATATTTTGACACTCAAGAACCATTCCATTGACTCAAAACACTTTGATATAAGATTAAACACTTTTAAATAATTCAAAACTCATTGAAATTATGATTAAAACCTTTTGAAAAACATTTTTTCAAAATGAAATACTATATCGAAGTGATTTTGAAGACTTTGCAATTTTTAGGCTTTTAGTGCTGAGATTGATCGAGAGGTTACCCTACACACCAAAGATCAAACTAATGCATTAGACATGAGATATGTCTTCGTTCTTCGAGCTTGATCTTTGTAGATTTCGAAAGCTATTGTTTGCTGTGTTCTTGTTGATTAGGTGTAGCTCTTAGAAAAAAATAATACAAGTGATGTGTCCTTGTTTGATGTGTTCTCTTACCGAGAACACTTCATATATTACAGTTTAAAACAATAGATAGCCTCTGGAAATCTCAGCACAAAAGGGATTAGAAGAACTTGCGAAATAATGAGGTTATCTTCAAGACAGTTTGCAATTTTGATTCAGTTCGAAGGTTGTTTTGGCAAATGCAAGATTCACGACTTTCTTCTATTTAAAGACTCTTTGGAAAGCTTAGTCTAACTTTCAAAAATCGTGTGTGTTCTATCTTTGAAAATCTGAGAATGAGGGTTTTATAAAATTAGCAATTGCAGGTTAAAAAACAAGAGAGTACAAAATGATTTGAATTCAAAACATTGTTTAATCTAAAGTTGTGTTAGGTGTGCGATACAATGGGAATCATCAAGGTGTTAGTAGAGAATATTTTAATTAAGAAAACCTTGCAAAACTGTGTAAGGAATAGAAAAATCGAGCAAACAGAAGTGGCCACATTTTTCTCGTTAGAAATATCATATTTTAGTCTAAGACGTGGATAGCGTGTTGTTGGGTTGTGTATCATGTTCTCTATTGACAGATAGCAGGAAATATGTAATACCCTGTATTTCACCAAAAAAATAATAATAATTAACTATTTGGGCAACGCCAGAACGTTCAGACGCATGACAGAACGTTCAGGCACATGACAGAACGTTCAGGCACATGACAGAACGTTCAGGCGCAATGCATGCAAGAACGTTTAGGCGCATGACAGAACGTTCAGGCGCATGCCAGAACGTTCAGGTGCAAAAATCTCTAAATAAGGAACCCTCCTCATTTCTCATTCCTCACACGAAATCACCTTATCTTGTGATTTTCTTCTCCTTTCCACGCATTCTAAGTTTTTAGTTTTTGAGGCTCTCTGTCCGAGACTCTCGGTGCGGTGCAGCAAAGTTCTGTCCGGAGGAAAGCATCAGATCTGAAAGCGGTGCAACGAAGTTCTGTCCGGAGGAAAGCGTCAGATCTGAAAGAAGAAGTTTTTATCTAAAGGTGGGGAACGAAACATTGGTTTGCGTGTTTCATAACTTTTATTAAAGTTTACATTCAATTATTATTATGTCTACTGTTCATTTACACTGCATTATGTCATATAATGTTTATACTGCCGCACTTATGCCTACATATTTGGAATTCATGTATTGCACTGTTTTAATGCTGGATTTGTGGTCAATCTGACTCAACTAGACTCGGTCTTGTCCTCAGTAACTTTAAATAGTGAACGGGAGGCAGCAGGCTGCTCTTGGCGATTGATATTTAAGCAGACCTTGTGTCTCACCTCTCAATTGGGGACCGATCTAGTTGGTCTTATTGAAAGCTATCAGTTTATACAAGTAATACTGAATGTCCTAATCTGGCACGTCGTGATACCGACCCTGATAAGGATCACCAGACGTTGCCAAAGTCAGTCTAAATGTCAAAGAAAAAGACCAGACCAGTAGACTAGACCAGTTCATACATTGGCATCATACATATACCACCTAGGGACGTATATGGTTTATGACTCATAGAATAGTTAGGAGCATTGCTCGCTATTCATTACATTTCTCTAGAGAGGGACGTACATGAGAACCCGACTACTCCCGGGGAGGGACATCAGTACGTGAATCCAGAGCATCGTTTCTGTACATGAACTCAGGCGATGTACGTTCATCAAACCATTACGAGACGGTGTCATGCATACATATATATTGATTGATTATGATGCTCACATGTGTATTTAAAATATTTGATATTGAAGTATACTTTATTAATTGTTATAACTCATGCACTATTTACCCACTGCGCGCGTTAAGCTCACTCCATTATTATCCAATCTTTCACAGGAAATTAGGGTGAACTGGGTGCAGGTTATGGGGCCCATATTTTGTACCCTTTGTATGATTCATTGGGGATTTTGGGAGTATGTTCCCTTGACCATTTTATGTACAAAAGTATTCTGAATTAAATGAAATCAGATTTGTACTATGTGTTATATATTTTCGCTGCGCACTCTGTTGTTACCATTGTAATTGTTCCAAATGCGCGCCCCGTCCGAGAGTGTACCGCCGGTTTAGGCGCGTCTGGGCGGGGTGTGACATTTAATGGTATCAGAGAGTACGGCCCGCCCAAGTCCACCAAATTAGGGGAAGAAAAATTTTATTAGATATATATATATCTCTAGAACTATATATACATATGTCAATTATATATAGTTGAGATTTGTATTAAATATATATCTAGAAAACTATATGATTTTTATATAGTTTGATTTAAATATACATATAGTCATGATTTATTAGAAACTATATGTGTAGTTATGATTGAATATATATATCTATATACCTTAGTGTATATGAGGAATGTATAAAAATAATAAAAAAATAAAAAAATAAAATAAAATAAAATAAAATTGAAAAATTTTATTTGATATATCTAGAACTATATATATATGAATTATATATATCGTTAAGATTTGGATTAAAAATAACTATATATGATTTTTATATAGTTTAATTTCAAATATATAAATATAGTTGATTTATGGAAACTATATATATAGTTATGATTAAATATGTCTATACATTTATATGTAAATACGACATATATACAGCATATTACTAATGAAGAAAATTTTCATGATGGCGTAAACATCAAACGAAAACTAGAAAATAATGTCTAGCAGACAAGGCATAAATCTTAAAAATGTTAGGAATATATTTTGTGTTTTTCACAAATTTATTTTCCTTTCAGCAAAAAAAAAATGGCCTCAAGGGAAGGAGCAACTTCCACCAGCAAGGAACCAATTCCCACTAGACTCAAGGAATTGTCCAAAAGGGAGGTTATGACTATGAGGAGCATCGACGATAGAGATCTCCGCCTCCGCCCAATCCTTCACGACAAACTCGCAACACTGGATTGGTTAAATATAACCAAAGTCAAGGGTTACGTCTCTTACAACTTGGTGAGATCCTTCTATGAAGCCTTGAATTGTGTGGAGCTTCAAGGAGACAAGATCAACCCCAACATCGAGATTATTGCTCGCCTTTTGGAGATTCTGATTGAGGAGAGGATTATTGATCCACATGAACCCCAGACAGTTGCAGAGATCCCAGAATCTAATGAACAATTGTTCAATTCCCTTGCCAAAGAGCCATACACTCACACCAACCTCCCAAACAATCATCTTAAGCCATCTCTTGCCAGCCTCGGAAAGATTGTATACGGCAACATCTTGCCAGAAAGGGGGACTAGAGGCACTATGTCAAGGCTTAACTTCTTATGTTATACTGCATAGAGAAGAAAATTACGGTCTCCCTACCTTACATTATTATCCAACAAATGTTGAGGGTGATACAACACCCTTTGAGAAAAGAATTCCTCGGTTACGGAGTCTTGATTATGAGGATACTATCCGAGGCAAACGTCGCCACTTTCGATGGAACATCAAAGCTCATCACTGAACCAGTTACAACATCCTTTATCTTCAAGACATATGGCACAAGTGGAGGGGTAACTGACGAAGATGTATTCGGCACGACGATAAGAAATGCCGAAAGAAGGACAGACCAGCATGGGCGTTGCCTTCGCAAAAGTCCACGCAAGATGCCCATCCAAGAAGGCCCAAATAATGATTCAAATCCAAATCCTACATCAGACCCAGCCCCAAATAGTGATCCAACAGATCGACCATTCACTGACGAAGAGTTATATGCCACACTAAATCAACCTACACAAAGTCATGATAGACAAGGTACGCAAGCAAATCCACCAACTTGGAATGTGCCCACTCCAGGCACCACTTCGTACCAAAAATTTCCAACTCCTACGGTACAGTATCAGCCAGTTCCACAAGTTGCTGTGAACCAACAACAACAATATTGGGCGTCACCAAATCTTGGAGGACAAAACATCTCAATAAGCCCATTGTTTCAAACTTTTTCGCCACAAACAAATCCAAATATCCAAGGGGTTCCAGTTAGGGGATCCCCGCACAATCAAAACAACTACCTTCCACCTATGAACCAATACTTTCCCCCAATGTCTATGGCCTACTCTTCACCTACGGGACAAACGACCCATCAACCACCAATGGGACAACCGACTAACCTACTTGAACGGTTAGATGAAATGGCATCCAATATTGCTGCACTGAAAGAGAGCCACACTACTATATTAACTCGTTTGCAAAACTTCGACGCAGGGCGTGCAAACTCTCAGCCTTCTGTTAGTAGTCGTTCTCTACGTAGCAGTAGATCTCAAAGGAGCGGTAGTAGGCAAGAAAGTCACAATTAATTACTAGCATTGTAAACTTTTCTTTGATATATATGAATGAAGTTGTTTTGTTTAAAGACTATCTTTGGTGGGCCAACTTACAACCATTCATTCTTTTGTATCACTAACTTTGGAGTGGTATGGGACACAACAAAATTGGAGGATACTAAATAAAATGTGGAAGTAAGAAAACCCATGACCTTGTGTGAAAAGAAACATTTGGAGAAAGTTGTATTACTAATATTATCACTAAGTTTACACGGTATGGGACGAGTAAATTTGGACGATACTATTAGTGAACTTTTATTCAGCCAATGTTTTTAGAGACCGTGTTCATACAACTTAACTTGGTTGACACCCTTATTACTAAATTCATGTGGTATGGGACACATGACCTTGGATAATAATCGAAAAGACCAAGAGTAAGCGTCTGAATACATAAGACTATGATAGAACGTTAGATCAGGATATTTACCGAGGTAAATCTTAGAATTCTTATGACTCGTATGGATTTTCAATGCAATATATATATGTTCACAAAAACCAGAACCAAATCATTTTAAATACTTGCAAAGTTTTCTACTTATTATATAAACATTCCAACCTTGTTTTTTTACACCATGGCCAAACATACGAGATATATAAGATTTTTTGATTCCTCAACAAAAACCTTACACTATACTTAGAAAAATAGGCGATTTTTGCAGTACTCTCGAAATTGTTGCTGAGCATACTTGACTACAGTTTCTTAATCTTGGTTTTATTTTTCCTTGCCAATGAGAAAATGCAAACCATGAAGAGAGGAAGGCCACGTACTGTTTGTCCAGCAGTGGAGGCACCTCCTGAGATTCAGGAACCGACGCCTCCGACAACAGCACAGGCCACACCCACAACTGCCACTACATCTGGGCAGGTGATACCACCCCCACCAGCACCCTTTGCCATGCCTTCGCGCATGGAAACCTTCTTCACCGGGTTTATTGAAGCAATAAAAGTCACTGTTCACATGGCCGTTCCTGAGACCGCGACTAGTCAGGTTACCAAGGTTCAAGCACCTGTAAAGTTTGGATCGGAAGTTCAAACCGATCAGATTACTAAATACAAGTGGCTACAACCTCTTACTTTCGCTGGCACCATTGAGGTTGATGAGGTGAAAAGTGGCTGGATGAGTCAAAGAAGGCTCTTGATGCAATGGGAGTCGATGAGACTCGCAAAATTCCACTAGCAACCTACCAACTTGTTGGTGCAGCAAATACATGGTGGATCACAGTGAAAGAAGACCCAAGGGTCAACATATTTGATATGACTTGACAACAGTTTGAGTCAATGTTTATTGATGAGTATTTTCCCAGCGCGGTGACAAAGCAGAAGCGCCAGGAATTTGCTAAGTTATATCTGGGCACCATGACCGTCATAGAATATGCTGGAAAATTCAAATAATTATCAGTTTACTCTGTTTCCACCATCTCAACGGAGCGAGATAAGACTGAGAAATTTTATAATGGTCTTCGCCATGACATTCGACACGCCTTGTCGATCTTGGATCTCAAGATTTACAGGGAGGTTATTGACAGGGCCATGAGCTTTGAACAGAAGACTATCTTACGAGAACAGCGAATGAATAAGGGCAAACGGCCTGCAACGTTTTCCTCACAAGGCTTGCAACAGGGTAACAAGAAGAAGCCCTACTACAATCCAAACCCAGCCCTCCCAGCCCTGGTTTCGCAGAATGAGGCCACAACACCTGTGGCTGAACCTTCTAACCCTCACCATCAGGGTTTCCAAAATCATGGCCGTGGAGGTCGTTATGGAAGAGGTGGTCGTAGAAACAGCAATGGCAGAGGTGGTGGTCGACACCACAATCAGCTAGGTCAGCAGAATAATCAGAATGGCCAGCAAAACAATCAGCAGTATAGGCCGATGTGTTTCAACTGCGGCCAGTAGGGCCATGTAAGATATGCCTAGCCGCACCTTCAACAACCTATTCCCGTTGTTCCGATCCAACAAGTACCACCTGCTGCTAATGCCCAACCCAGACAGAACCAGGGTCAATGGAATCAGGGCCGAGCATTTGCCATCGCTCAACATCCCCTCCCAGACAACAACGTAGTCGAAGGTACCTTTCCTTTTTTCAATACCATGGTGCATGTTTTATTTGATTCAAGTGCTACGCATTCTTTTATATCGTTGGCATTGGTAAGACATTTAGGCCTGCATCCTGAACCCATAACCATCACACTCCATGTCACATCACCGTTCAGATCTGGTACTGACGTGAATTTGCAGTGTTCTCGATGTGAGCTTCGCATGTCAGAACATATACTATATGCCGATCTTTTTGTAATGAATTTTGAAGACTTCGACATCATCCTCGGCATGGACTGGCTAACACCACTGAATGCAAAGATCGAATGTATGAAGAAGCAAGTTCAGTTAACCTTGCCTAGAGGAGAGTTGGTCAAGCTTCAGGGAACGAGGCAATGGATACACAAATCAACAGTTGCCCTTCTCAAGGCACAACTTTGAGCTCTATCCCTTATCAATGAAAACAACTCACTAGCACTATACCTTCTCGAAGTACATGATGTTCCAGTCATATCTGAATTCCAAACAGTTTTTCTTAATGACCTTCTTGGTCTACCTCCAGTTAGGGAATTCGATTTTGAGATCAACCTCATACCTGGGACATTGCCTATCTCAATTCCACCATACAGAATGGCTAATGTCGAGCTAGTCGAATTAGACAAACAACTAAAGGAATTAGAGAGTAATGGCTTCATCCGAAAGAGTTCATCACCCTGGGGTGCTCCAGTTCTGTTTGTTCGCAAAAAGGATGGTTCGTTACGACTTTGCATCGATTATCGCAAGTTGAATAACGTCACCATCAAGAACAGATATCCGTTGCCCAGGATCGGCGACTTGTTCGACCAACTTAGAGATGCCAAATACTTCTCTAAGATTAATTTACGGTCTGGTTATCACCAACTCCGAATCCGAGAGTCGGACATTACCAAGATGGCATTCAGAACTCGGTACGGTCACTATGAGTTCTTGGTCATGCCGTTCGGTCTAACAAATGCACCTGCTGCATTCATGGATTTGATGAATCTCATTTTCAGGATATATTTAGACCGATTTGTGGTGGTTTTTGTGGACGACATCTTGATATATTCGTCCACTGAGGAAGACCATAAAATACATTTGAAGATAGTCCTCCAAACCTTGAGAAGCCACCAACTGTATGCAAAGTTGAGTAAGTGCAAATTTTGGGCGAAGCGCGTTCAATTCCTAGGCCATGTGGTTTCCGGTACTGGCATTGAGGTAAATCCTTCTAAGGTTGAAGCAGTTTTAAACTGGAAGCAGCCTACCACTGTTACTCAGATTAGGAGTTTTCTTGGTTTGGCTGGCTATTACAGACGTTTCATCAAGGACTTCTCAAAGATTGCTGAACCTATGACCAAGCTCACTCGAAAAGACGTGCGATTTATCTGGAATCCCGCCTGTGAAACATCATTTCAGGAATTGAAGAAATGTCTCACGACAGCACCTGTACTTATCACTCCAAGAAATGCAATTGGATTTTCATTATACACCGACGCCTCTCTCCAAGGCTTAGGTGTCGTGCTAATGCAAGAAGGCCAAGTGGTTACATATGCATGCAGACAACTAAAGATTCATGAGGGTAATTACCCAACGCATGACTTGGAACTTACCGCTGTCGTATTTGCACTGAAGTTATGGCGTCATTACCTCTACGGTGAACGATTTGAGGTCTTCTCGGATCACAAGAGTCTTAAGTACATATACACTCAGAGAGACCTAAACCTCCGCCAAAGACGATGGTTGGAATTCTTGAAAAATTATGACTTTCAACTCCAGTACCATCCTAGAAAGGCTAATGTTGTGGCCGATGCCCTGAGTAGAAAATCTTATGTTGCTTGCACTCTTAACTATGAAATAGGGAAGTTGGCTACAGAGTTGGAGAACTTTAACCTACAACTGAACGTAGAAGGACCAAGACCACGACTCTCTCAATTATCAGTCAACTCTGAACTCATTCGAAAGATTTCAGCCGCTCAAGCCAATGACCCTTTGTTAATGGAGGAATGAGAACTTCTACTCAACGGTCAGGACCTTCCTCTTTGGTCGGTCTCTGGAGACGGAATCATTTTCTACAAAAAACATCTCTGCCTACCGAACGATCCTGAGGTTCGTAAAGAAGTGCTTACTGAGATGCACTATTCGAGGTACGCTATGCATCCTGGGGGTGACAAGATGTACAAGGATGTCAAGCGACAATTCTGGTTTTTTGGAATGAAGAAGGCCATTACAGACTTCGTCCCTCGATGTCTCGTTTGGCAGAAAGTTAAGGCAGAACGAAGACTTCCCTGTGGACTTCTCCAGCCGTTACCTATTGGAGAATGGAAATGGGAGAACATCGCAATGGATTTTGTCACGTCCTTACCTCGCAACAATAAAGGGCAAGATGCTATATGGGTTATCATTGACAGACTTACAAAGTCTGCACACTTCTTGCCAATAAAGTTTACGGATAATCCCGCCAAACTTACAGAACTATATGAAAGAGAGATCGTACGCCTTCATGGCATACCACTCACGATCGTCTCTGAACGAGACCCTCGATTCACATCAAACTTTTGGAAAAGCTTCCTGAGTAGAATGGGTTTTAAGATCACTATGAGCACAGCCTTCCACCCTCAGACTGATGGGCAGTCAGAGCGGCTTATCCAAATCTTAGAAGACATGTTACAATGCTGCATTTTGGACTTTAATGACAGATGGGCAAAGTATTTGAATCTAGCTGAGTTTGCATACAACAACAGCTACCGAACTATTATCGACATGGGACCATACGAGGCTCTCTATGGTCGGCCTTCCAGATCTCCGGTATGCTGGTTAGATATAGCAGATCGACCGCAGTTAGGCCCTGAACTAGTTCAAGAGACTTCTGAGAAGATCACACTAGTAAACTAACGACTTCGTGTTGCACAAAGTCGACAGAAGAGCTATGCTGACAAGCGGAGGCAACCTCTAGAATTTGATAAGGGAGACTTTGTTTTTCTGAAAGTCCAGCCCACAAGAGGTGTCAAACGCTTTGGGATCAAAGGAAAGCTCTCCCTGCGATATATCGGTCCATTTCAGATCATTGAACGTATTGGCAAACTTGCTTATCGTCTGTCCCTTCCATCGTCCATGCCTAAGGTTCATGACGTTTTTCACGTATCTATGCTTCACAAGTATCGTCCTGATCCTTCGCATATCATCCCTATAGTCGAAGTTCGGGTTGAAGAAGGAAATAAGTATCAAGAGAGAGCGATACAGTTTTTAGAGAGAAAAACTCAAGAACTACGGCGATGTAGCATACCACTTGTGAACGTGCTCTGGGATCACCATGGCATAGAGGAAGCAACATGGGAACTAGAAGCAACAATTAAACAGAAATACCCTGAATTATTTTCTAGTACCAACTGATGATGTGATACATTGTACAAAAGGGATAAAATGAAGAACTTGCGAATTAATGAGGTTATCTTCAAGACAGTTTACATTTTTGATTTAGTTCGAAGGTTGTTTGGGCAAATGCAAGATTCACGACTTTCTTCTATTTAAAGACTCTTTGGAAAGCTCAGTCTAACTTGCAAAAATCGTGTGTGTTCTATCTTTGAAAATCAGAGAATGAGGGTTTTATAAAATTAGCAGTTGCAGGTTAAAGTGCAAGAGAGTACAAAATGATTTGAATTCAAAACATTGTTTAATCTAAAGTTGTTTTGGGCGTGCGAGACAATGGGAATCATCAAGGTGTTAGTAGAGAATATTCTAAATAAGATAACCTGGCAAAACTGTGTAAGGAATAGAATAATCGAGCAAGCAGAAGTGGCCACATTTTTCTCGTTAGAAATACCATATTTTAGTCTAAGACGTGGATAGCGTGCTATTGGGTTGTGTATCATGTTCTCTATTGACGGATAGCAGGCTATAGCAGGTCGATAGCGTGTTATCGAGGCCTATAGCGGGCTAATGCCCATTTTACTAAAAATGGAAAGATCACGGCAACAACTTTATAGCGAGTTATCAAAGGGGATAGCGTGCTATAGAGAATTTTCCAGAAAAAACAAATGTTTTATTATAGAACCCTATCAGCGTGCTATCAACACTGATAGTGTGCTAGCTCCTTCTGGAAAATTTTGGCAA
The DNA here is from genome assembly GCA_035771175.1 of Paratinospora sagittata. Classification (NCBI taxonomy): domain Eukaryota; kingdom Viridiplantae; phylum Streptophyta; class Magnoliopsida; order Ranunculales; family Menispermaceae; genus Paratinospora; species Paratinospora sagittata. Next base: position 17,241 of record JAYMFD010000807.1, read on the forward strand.
ATTGTTGGATAGCCTTATTTTTGGAAAATTAATATTTTGACACTCAAGAACCATTCCACTGACTCAAAACACTTTGATATAAGATTAAACACTTTTAAACAATTCAAAACTCATTGAAATTATGATTAAAACCTTTCGAAAAACATTTTTTCAAAATGAAATTCTATATCGAAATGATTTTGAAGACTTTGCAATTTTCAGAGTTTTAGTGTTGAGATTGATCGAGAGGTTACCCTACACACGAAAGATCAAACTAATGCATTAGACATGAGATATGTCTTCGTTCTTCGAGCATGATCTTTGTATACTTCGAAAGCTATTGTTTGATGTGTTCTTGATGCAAGACTGGTGATGTGTTCTTTTTTGTTGTGGTATATTACCGAGACCACTTCATATACTTACAACTTAAAACAATGGATAGCCTCTGCAAATCTAAGCACAAAAGGGATAAAATGAAGAACTTGCTGATCAATGACGTTATCATCAAGACATATTGTAATTTTGATTCAATTCGAAGCTTGTTTTGGCAAATGCAAGAATCATTACTTTCTTCTCTTGAAAAGCTCAATCTAACTTGCAAAAAATGTGTGCGTTGTATTTTTGAAAATCAGAGTATGAGTGTTTTACAAAATTAGAAGTTGGGGGTTAAAGAGCAAGGAGTACAAAATGATTTGAATTCAAAACATTGTTTAATCTAAAGTTGTTTTGGGCGTGCGAGACAATGGGAATCATCTAGGTGTTAGTAGAGAATATTTTAATTAAGATAACCTGGAAAAACTGTGTAAGGAATAGATATATCGAGCAAGCAGAAGTACCCACATTTTTCTCGTTAGAAATATCAGATTTTTGTCTCAGACGTGGATAGCGTGCTGGATAGCCTTATTTTTGTAAAATTAATATTTTGACACTCAAGAACCATTCCATTGACTCCAAACATATTGATATAAGATTACAAACTTTTAAATAATTCAAAACAAATTGAAATTTTGATTAAAACCTTTCGAAAAACATTTTTTCAAAATGAAATTCTAGATCGAAGTGATTTTGAAGACTTTGCAATTTATATAGTTTTAGTGCTGAGATACAGTACACACAGTACAAATCTGATTTCATTTAATACAAAATACTTTTGTACATAAAATGGTCAAGGGAACATACTCCCAAAATCCCCAATGAATCATACAAACGGTACAAAATGTAGGCCCCATAACCTGCACCCTGTCCACCCTAATTTCCTGTGATAGATTGGATAATAATGGAGTGAGCATAACGCGCTCAGTGGTTAAATAGTGCATGAGTATAACAATTAATAAAGCATACTTGAATATCAAATATCTTAAATACACATTTGAGCATCATAATCAATCAATATGTATGTATGCATGACACCGTCTCGTAATGATTTGATGAACGTACATCGCCTGAATTCACGTACAGGAACGATGCTCTGGATTCACGTACTGATGTCCCTCCCCGGGGCATAGCCGGGTTCTCATGTACGTCCCTCTCCAGAGAAATGTAATGAATAACGAGCAATGCTCCTACCTATTCTATGAGTCATAAACAATAACGAGCAATGCATGATGCCAATGCATGAACTGGTGGTGTAGTCTTTTCTTGACATTTAGACTGACTTTGGCAACGTCTGGTGATCCTTATCAGGTCGGTATCACGACATGGAAGATTAGGACATTCAGTATTACTGTATAAGCTGATCGCTTTCAATAAGACCAACTAGATCAGTCCCTAGTTGAGAGGTGAAACACAAGGTCTGCTTAAATACCAATCGCCTAGAGTAGCCCGCTGCCTCCCGTTCACTATTTAAAGTTACTGAGGACAAGGCCGAGTCTAGTTGAGTCAGATTGACCACAAATCCGGCATTATAACAGTGTGATACACGAATTCCAAATATACAGGCATAAGTGCAGCAGTATTATTCGTATATGACATAATGCAGTGTAAATGAACAGTAGACATAATAGTAATTGAATGTAAACTTTAATAAAAGTTATGAAACACGCAAACCTATGTTTCGTTCCCCACCTTTAGATAAAAAATTCTTCTTTCAGATCTGACGCTTTCCTCCGGACAGAACTTCGTTGCACCACTTTTATATCAGGCGCTTTCCTCCGGACATAACTTTGTTGCACCGCACCGAGAGTCTCGGATAGAGAGTCTCAAAAACTAAAAACATAGAATGCATGGAAAGGAGAAGAAAATCACAAGAGAAGGTTATTTGGTGTGAGGAATGAGAAATGAGGAGGGTTCCATATATAGAGATTTTTGCGCCTGAACGTTCTGTCATGCGCCTGAACGTTCGGGTACGCATTGCGCCTGAACGTTCTGGCATGCGCCTGAACGTTGTGAACGTTCTAGCGTCGCCCAAATAGTAATGTTTTTTTTATTTTTTTTTCTGAAATACAGTCTATTACAAGGTCGATATACACAAACCCGAGAGCCCGAGTTTTTTAGACTTTCCGATAGCATGTTATCAAGGCCTATAGCGCGCTATTGCCCATTTTACTAAAAATGGAAAGATCACGGCAACAGCACTATAGCGAGTTATCAAAAGGGATACCGCGCTGTAGACAATTTTTCAAAAAAATAAATGTTTTATTATTCAACCCTATCAGCGTGCTATCAACACTGATAGTGCGATAGTGCCTTCTGAAAAATTTTGGCAAATTGCTGGATAGCCTTATTTTTTAAAAATTAATATTTTGACACTCAAGAACCATTCCATTGACTCAAAACACTTTGATATAAGATTAAACACTTTTAAATAATTCAAAACTCATTAAAATTATGATTAAAACCTTTCGAAAAACATTTTTTCAAAATGAAATACTATATCTAAGTGATTTTGAAGACTTTGCAATTTTCAGAGTTTTAGTGCTGAGATTGATCGAGACGTTACCCTACACACCAAAGATCAAACTAATGCATTAGACATGAGATATGTCTTCATTCTTCAAGCTTGATCTTTGTAGACTTCGAAAGCTATTGTTTGTTTTGTTCTTGATGATTAGTTGTGTCCTTGTTTGATGTGTTGTCTTACCGAGAACACTTCATATACTTACAGTTTAAAACAATAGGTAGCCTTTAGAAATCTCAGAACAAAAGGGATAAAATGAAGAACTTGCGAAATAATGAGGTTATCTTCAAGACAGTTTGCAATTTTGATTCAGTTCGATGGTTGTTTGGGCAAATGCAAGAATCATGACTGTCTTCTATTTGTAGACTCTTCGGAAAGCTCAGTCGAACTTGCAAAAATCGTGGGTGTTCTATCTTTGAAAATCAGAGAATGAGGGTTTTATAAAATTATCAGTTGCCGGTTAAAAAGCAAGAGAGTACAAAATGATTTGAATTCAAAACGTTGTTTAATCTAAAGTTGTTTTGGGCGTGCGAGACAATGAGAATCATCAAGGTGTTAGTAGAGAATATTTTAACTAAGATAACCTGGCAAAACTGTGTAAGGAATAGAAAAATCGAGCAAGCAGAAGTGGCCACATTTTTCTCGTTAGAAATATTAGATTATAGTCTAAGACGTGGATAGACTATTAGGTTGTCTCTCATGTTCTCTATTGACAGATAGCAGGCTATAGCAGGTCGATATACACAAACTCGAGAACTCGAGTTTTTTAGACTTTCCGATAGCGTGTTATCAAGGCCTATAGCGCGCTACTGCCCATTTTACTAAAAACGGATAGATCACGGCAACAGCTCTATAGCAAGTTATCAAAGGGGATACCGCGCGATAGCCAATTTTTCAAAAAAATAATTTTTTTATTATTGAACCCTATCAGCTTGCTATCAACACTGATAGTGCGTTAGTGCCTTCTGAAAAATTTTGGCAAATTGCTGGATAGCCTTTTTTTTGAAAAAAATTAATATTTTGACACTCAAAAACCATTCCATTCACTCAAAACACTTTGATATAAGATTAAACACTTTTAAATAATTCAAAACTCATCGAAATTATGATTAAAACCTTTCGAAAAACATTTTTTCAAAATGAAATACTAGATCGAAGTGATTTTGAAGACTTTGCAATTTTCAGAGTTTTAGTGCTGAGATTGATCGAGAGGTTACCCTACACGCCAAAGATCAAACTAATGCATTAGACATGAGATATGTCTTCGTTCTTTGAGCTTGATCTTTGTAGGCTTCGAAAGCTATTGTTTGATGTGTTCTTGATGCAAGACAGGTGATGTGTTCTTTTTTGTTGTGTTATCTTACCGAGACCACTACAAATACTTACTGCTTAAAACAATGGAGAGCCTCTACAAATCTAAGCACAAAAGGGATAAAATGAAGAACTTGCTGAACAATGACGTTATCATCAAGAAAGATTGCAATTTTTATTTTATTCGAAGCTTGTTTTGGCAAATGCAAGAATTATTACTTTCTTCTCTTGAAAAACTATTTGGAAAGCTCAATCTAACTTGCAAAAATCGTGTGTGTTGTATTTTTGAAAATCAGAGAATGAGTGTTTTATAAAATTAGAAGTTACTGGTTAAAGAGCAAGAGAGTACAAAATGATTTGAATTCAAAACATTGTTTAATCTAAAGTTGTTTTGGGCGTGCGAGACAATGGGAATCGTCAAGTTGTTAGTAGAGAATATTTTAATTAAGATAACTTGGCAAAACTGTGTAAGGAATAGAAAAATCGAGCAAGCAGAAGTGGCCACATTTTTCTCGTTAGAAATATCAGATTATAGTCTAAGACGTGGATAGCGTGCTATTGGGTTGTGTCTCATGTTCTCTATTGACAGATAGAAGGCTATAGCAGGTCGATATACACAAACTCGCGAGCATAAGTTTTTTAGACTTTCCGATAGCGTGTTATCAAGGCCTATAGCGGGCTATTGCCCATTTTACCAAAAATGGAAAGATCATGGCAACAGCTCTATAACAACTATCAAATGGGATAGCCCGCCATAGAAAATTTTCTAGAAAAACAAATGTTTTATTATAGAAGCCTATCAGCGTGTTATCAACATTGATAGTGCGCTAGTGCCTTCAGGAAAATTTTGGCAAATTGCTGGATAGCCTTATTTTTGAAAAATTAATATTTTGACCCTCAAGAACCATTCCATTGACTCAAAACATATTGATATAAGATTAAAAACTTTTAAATAATTCAAAACTCATTGAAATTATGATTAAAACTTTTCGGAAAACATTTTTTCAAAATGAAATAATATATCGAAGTGACTTTGAAGACTTTGCAATTTTCAGATTTTTAGTGCTGAGATTGATCGAGAGGTTACCCCACACACCAAAGATCAAACTAATGCATTAGACATAAGATATGTCTTCGTTCTTCGAGCTTGATCTTTGTAGACTTCGAAAGCTATCTTTTGTTGTGTTCTTGATGATTAGTTGTAGCTCTTAGAAAAAAAAATACAGGTGATGTGTCCTTGTTTGATGTGTTCTCTTACCGAGAACACTTCATATACTTACAGTTTAAAACAATAGATAGCCTCTGAAAATCTCAGCACAAAGGGGATAAAATGAAGAACTTGCGAAATAATGAGGTTATCTTCAAGACAGTTTGCAATTTTGATTCAGTTCGAAGGTTGTTTGGGCAAACGCAAGAATCACGACTTTCTTCTATTTAAAGACTCTATGGAAAGCTCAGTCTAACTTGCAAAAATCGTGTGTGTTCTTCTATCTCTGAAAATCAAATAATGAGGGTTTTATAAAATTAGCAGTTGCAGGTTAAAGAGCAAGAGAGTACACAATGATTTGAATTCAATACGTTGTTTAATCTATAGTTGTTTTGGGCGTGCGGGACAATGGGAATCATCATGGTTTTAGTAGAGAATATTTTAATTAAGAAAACCTGGCAAAGTTGTGTAAGGAATAGAAAAACCGAGCAAGCAGAAGTGGCCACATTGTTTCTTTAGAAATATCAGATCTTAGTCTAAGACGTGGATAGAGTGCTATTGGAATGTGTATCATGTTCTCTATTGACAGATAGCAGGCTATAGTAGGTTGATATACCTAAACTCGAGACCTCATTTTTTTTATACTTTTCGATAGCGTGTTATCAAGGCCTATAGCGCGCTATTGCCCATTTTACTAAAAATGGAAAGATCACAGCAACAACTCTATTGCGAGTTATTAAAGGGGATAGCGCGCTATAAACAATTTTTCAAAAAAATAAATGTTTTATTATCGAACCCTATCAGCGTGCTATCAACACTGATAGTGCGATAGTGCCTTCTAAAAAAATTTGGCAAATTGTTGGGTAGCCTTATTTTTGAAAAATTAATATTTTGACACTGAAGAACCATTCCATTGACTCAAAACACTTTGATATCAGATTAAACATTTTTAAATAATACAAAACTCATTGAAATTACGATTAAAACCTTTCGGAAAACATTTTTTCAAAATGAAATACCATATCGAAGGGATTTTGAAGACTTTGCAATTTTCAGAATTTTAGTGCTGAGATTGATCGAGAGGTTACCCTACACACCAAAGATCAAACTGATGCATTAGACATGAGATATGTCTTCGTTCTTCGAGCTTGATCTCTGTAAACTTCGAAAGCTATTGTTTGATGTGTTCTTGATGCAAGACAGGTGATGTGTTCCTTTTTGTTGTGTTATCTTACCGAGACCACTTCATATACTTACAGCTTAAAATAATGGATAGCCTCTGCAAATCGAAGCACAAAAGGGATAAAATGAAGAACTTGCTGAACAATGACGTTATCATCAAGACAAATTGCAATTTTGATTCAATTCGAAGCTTGAATTTGGCAAATGCAAGAATCATTACTTTCTTCTCTTGAAAAACTCTTTGGAAAGCTCAATCTAACTTGCAAAAATCGTGTGTGTTGTATTTTTGAAAATCAGGGAATGAGTGTTTTTTAAAATTAGAAGTTGCAATTTTGATTGAATTCGAAGCAAACAGAAGTGCCCAAATTTTTCTCTTTCGAAATATCAGATTTTTGTCTCAAACGTAGATAACGTGTTATGGGTTGTGTATCATGTTCTCTATAGACAGATAGCAGGCTATAGCAGGTCGATATACACAAACCCGATAGCGCGAGTTTTTCAGACTTTTCGATAGCGTGTTATCGAGGCCTATAGCGCGCTATTGCCCATTTTACTAAAAATTGAAAGATCACGACAACAGCTCTATAGCGAGTTATCAAAGGGGATACCGCGCTATAGACAATTTTTCAAAAAAATAAATATTTTATTATTGAACCCTATCAGCGTGCAATCAACACTAATAGTGCGATAGTGCCTTTTGAAGAAATTTGGCAAATTGCTGGATAGCCTTATTTTTGAAAAAATAATATTTTGACACTCAAGAACCATTCCATTGACTCAAAACACTTTGGTATAAGATTAAACACTTTTAAATAATTCAAAACCCATTGAAATTATGATTAAAACCTTTCGAAAAATATTTTTTCAAAATGAAATACTATATCGAAGTGATTTTGAAGACTTTGCAATTTTCAGAATTTTAGTGCTGAGATTGATCGAGAGGTTACCCTACAAACCAAAGATCAAACTAATGCATTAGACATGAGATATGTCTTCGTTTTTCGATCTTGATCTTTGTAGACTTCGAAAGCTATTGTTTGATGTGTTCTTGATGCAAGACATGTGATGTGTTCTTTTTCGTTGTGTTATCTTACCGAGACAACTTCATATACTGACAGCTTAAAACAATCGATAGCCTCTGCAAATCTAAGCACAAAAGGGATAAAATGAAGAACATGCTGATCAATGACGTTGTCATCAAGAAAGATTGCAATTTTGATTTTATTCGAAGCTTGTTTTGGCAGATGCAAGAATATGACTTTCTTCTCTTGAAAAACTCTTTGGAAAGCTCAATCTAACTTGCAAAAATCGTGTGTGTTGTATTTTTGAAAATCAGAAAATGAGTGTTTTATAAAATTAGAAGTTACTGGTTAAAGAGCAAGAGAGTACAAAATGATTTGAATTCAAAACAGTGTTTAATCTAAAGTTGTTTTGGGCGTGCGAGACAATGGGAATCGTCAAGGTGTTAGTAGAGAATATTTCAATTAAGATTACCTGGCAAAACTGTGTAAGGAATAGAAAAATCGAGCAAGCAGAAGTGGCCACATTTTTCTGGTTAGAAATATCAGATTTTTGTCTCAGACATGGATAGCGTGCTATTGGGTTGTGTATCACGTTCTCTATTGACAGATAGCAGGCTATAGCAGGTCGATATACACAAACCCGAGAGCTCGAGTTTTTTAGACTTTCCGATAGCGTGTGATTGAGGCCTATAGCGCGCTATTGCCCATTTTACTAAAAATGAAAAGATCACGGCAACAGCTCTATAGCGAGTTATCAAAGGGGATACCGCGCGATAGACAATTTTTCAACAAAATAAATGTTTTATTATTGAACCCTATCAGCGTGCTATCAACACTGATAGTGCGCTAGTGCCTTCTGAAAAATTTTGGCAAATTGCTGGATAACCTTATTTTTGAAAAATTAATATTTTGACACTCAAGAACCATTCTATTGACTCAAAACACTTTGCTATCAGATTAAAAGCTTTTAAATAATTCAAAACTCATCGAAATTATGATTAAAATCTTTCGAAAAACATTTTTTCAAAATGAAATACTATATTGAAGTGATTTTGAAGACTTTGAAATTTTTAGAGTTTTAGGGTTGAGATTGATCAAGAGGTTACCCTACACACCAAAGATCAAACTAATGCATTAGACCTGAGATATGACTTCGTTCTTCAAGCTTGATCTTTGTAGACTTCGAAAGCTATTGTATGATGTGTTCTTGATGGAATACATGTGATGTGTTCTTTTTTGATGTGTTATCTTACCGAGACCACTTCATATACTTACAGTTTAAAACAATGAATAACCTCTGCTAATCGAAGCACAAAAGGGATAAAATGACGAACTTGCTGAACAATGACGTTATCATCAAGAAAGATTGCAATTTTTATTCAATTCGAAGGTTCTTTTCGCAAATGCAAGAATCATTACTTTCTTCTCTTGAAAAACTCTTTCGAAAGCTCCATCTAACTTCCAAAAATCGTGTGTTGTATTTTTGAAAATCAGAGAATGAGTGTTTTTTAAAATTAGAAGTTGCAGGATAAAGAGCAAGTGAGTAAAAAATGATTTGAATTCAAAACATTGTATAATCTAAAGTTGGTTTGGGCGTGCGAGACAACGGGAATCATCTGGGTGTTAGTAGAGAATATTTCAATTAAGATCACCTGGCAAAACTGTGTAAGGAATAGAAAAATTGAGCAAGTAGAAGTGGCCACATTTTTCTCGTTAGAAATATTAGATTTTTGTCTCAGACCTGTATAGCGCGCTATTGGGTTGTGTATCATGTTCTCTATTGACAGATAGCAGGCTATAGCAGGTCGATATTCACAAACCTGAGATCTCGAGTTTTTTAGCCTTTCCGATAGTGTGTTATCCAGGCCTATAGCGCGCTATTGCCCATTTTACTAAAAATGAAAAGATCACGCCAACAGCTCTATAGCGAGTTATCAAAGAGGATACCGCGCGATAGACAATTTTTTTTAAAAATAAATGTTTTATTATTGAACCCTATCAGCGTGCTATCAACACTGATAGTGCGCTAGTGCCTTCTGAAAAATTTTGCCAAATTGCTGGATAGCCCTATTTTTGAAAAATTAATATTTTGACACTCAAGAACCATTCCATTGACTCAAAACACTTTTTATATAAGATTAAACACTATTAAATAATTCAAAACTCATCGAAATTATGGTTAAACCTTTCAAAAAACATTTTTTCAAAATGAAATACCATATCGAAGTAATTTTGAAGAATTTGCAATTTTCAGAGTTTTAGTGCTGAGATTGATCTAGAGGTTACCCTACACACCAAAGATCAAACTAATGCATTAAACATGAGATATGTCTTCGTTCTTCGAGCTTGATCTTTGTAGACTTCGAAAGCTATTGTTTTATGTGTTCTTGATGCAAGACAGGCGATGTGTTCTTTTTTGTTGTGTTATCTTACCGAGACCACTACAAATATTTACTGCTTAAAACAATGGATAGCCTCTACAAATCTAAGCACAAAAGGGATAAAATGAAGAACTTGCTGAGAATGACGTTATCATCAAGACAGATTGCAATTTTGATTCAATTCGAAGCAAACAGAAGTGCCCACATTTTCTTGTTTGAAATATCAGATATTTGTCTCAGACGTGGATAGCGTGCTATTGGGTTGCGTATCATGTTCTCTATTCCGAGATAGCAGGCTATAGCAGGTCGATATACACAAACCCGAGAGCTCGAGTTTTGTAGACTTTCTGATAGCGTGTTATCAAGGCCTATAGCGCGCTATTGCCAATTTTACTAAAAATGGAAAGATCACGGCAACAGCTTATAGCGAGTTATCAAAGGGGATAGCGCGCTGTAGAAAATTTTCAAGAAAAACAAATGTCTTAATATAGAACCCTATCAGCGTGCTATCAACACCGATAGTGCGCCAGTGCCTTCAGGAAAATTTTGGCAAATTGCTGGATAACCTTATTTTTGAAAAATTAATATTTTGACACTCAAGAACCATTCCATTGACTCAAAACATATTGATATAAGATTTAAAACTTTGAAATAATTCAAAACTCATTGAAATTGTGATTAAAACCTTTCGGAAAACATTTTTTCAAAATGAAATATTATATCGAAGTGATTATGAAGACTTTGCAATTTTCAGAGTTTTAGTGCTGAGATTGATCGAGACATTACCCTACACACCAAAGATCAAACTAATGCATTAGACATGAGATATGTCTTCGTTCTTCGAGCTTGATCTTTGTAGACTTCGAAATCTATTGTTTGTTGTGTTCTTGATGATTAGTTGTAGCTCTTAGAAAAAACAATACAAGTGATGTGTCCTTGTTTGATGTGTTCTCTTACCGAGAACACGTCATATACTTATAGTTTAAAACAATAGGTAGCCTCTGGAAATCTCAGCACAAAAGGGATAAAATGAAGAACTTGCGAAATAATGAGGTTATCTTTAAGACAGTTTGCAATTTTGATTCAGTTCGAAGGTTGTTTGGGCAAATCCAAGAATCACGACTTTCTTATATTTATAGACTCTACGGAAAGCTCAGTCGAACTTCCAAAAATCATGTATGTTTTATCTTTGAAAATCAGAGAATGAGGGTTTTATAAAATTAGCAGTTGTAGGTTAAAGAGCAAGAGAATACAAAATGATTCGAAATCAAAACGTTGTTTAATCTAAAGTTGTTTTGGGCATGCAAGACAACGGGAATCGTCAAGGTGTTAGTAGAAAATATTTTAATTAAGATAACCTGGCAAAACTGTGTAAGGAATAGAAAAATCGAGCAAGCAGAAGTGGCCACATTTTCCTTGTTAGAAATATCAGATTTTATTCTAAGACGTGGATAGCGTGCTATTGGGTTGTGTATCATGTTCTCTATTGAGAGATAGCAGGCTATAGCAGGTCGATATACACAAACCCGAGAGCTCGCGTTTTTTAGACTTCCCGATAGCGTGTTATCAAGGCCTATAGCCAGCTATTGCCCATTTTACAAAAAATGGAAAGATCACGGCAACAGCTTTATAGCGAGTTATCAAAGGGGATAGCGCGCTATAGACAATTTTCAAGAAAAACAAATGTTTTATTATAGAACCCTATCAGCGTGCTATCAACACTGATAGTGCACTAGTGCCTTCAGGAAAATTTTGGCAAATTGCTAGATAACCTTATTTTTGAAAAATTAATATTTTGACACTCAAGAATCATTCCATTGACTCAAAACATATTGATATAAGATTAAAAACTTTGAAATAATTCAAAACTCATTGAAATTATGATTAAAACATTTCGAAAAACATTTTTTCAAAATGAAATACTATATTGAAGACTTTGCAATTTTCAGAGTTTTAGTGCTGAGATTGATCGAGACGTTACCCTACACACCAAAGCTCAAACTAATGCATTAGACATGAGATATGTCTTCGTTTTCGAGCTTGATCTTTGTAGACTTCGAAAGCTATTGTATGTTGTGTTCTTGATGATTAGTTGTAGCTCTTAAAAAAAAATACAGGTGATGTGTCCTTGTTTGATGTGTTCTCTTACCGAGAACACTTCATATACTTATAGTTTAAAACAATAGGTAGCCTCTGGAAATCTCAGCACAAAAGGGATAAAACGAAGAACTTGCGAAATAATGAGGTTATCTTCTAGACAGTTTGCAATTTTGATTCAGTTCGAAGGTTATTTGGGCAAATGCAAGAATCACGACTTTCTTCTATTTATAGACTCTACGGAAAGCTCAGTCGAACTTCCAAAAATCATGTATGTTTTATCTTTGAAAATCAGAGAATGAGGGTTTTATAAAATTAGCAGTTGTAGGTTAAAGAGCAAGAGATTACAAAATGATTCGAATTCAAAACGTTGTTTAATCTAAAGTTGTTTTGGGCATGCAAGACAACGGGAATCGTCAAGGTGTTAGTAGAAAATATTTTAATTAAGATAAGCTGGCAAAACTGTGTAAGGAATAGAAAAATCGAGCAAGCAGAAGTGGGCACATTTTCCTTGTTAGAAATATCAGATTTTATTCTAAGACGTGGATAGCGTGCTATTGGGTTGTGTATTATGTTCTCTATTGAGATATAGTAGGCTATAGCAGGTCGATATACACAAACCCGAGAGGTCGAGTTTTTTAGACTTCCCGATAGCGTGTTATCAAGGCCTATAGCCAGCTATTGCCCATTTTACTAAAAATGGAAAGATCACGGCAACAGCTTTATAGCGAGTTATCAAACGGGATAGGGCGCTATAGAAAATTTTCAAGAAAAACAAATGTTTAATTATAGAACCCTATCAGCGTGCTATCAACACTGATAGTGCGCTAGTGCCTTCAGGAAAATTTTGCCAAATTGTTGGATAAACTTATTTTTTAAAAATTAATATTTTGACACTCAAGAACCATTCCATTGACTCAAAACATATTGATATAAGATTAAAAACTTTTATATAATTCAAAACTCATTGAAATTATGATTAAAACCTTTCGAAAAACATTTTTTCAAAATGAAATACTATATGGAAGTGATTTTGAAGACTTTGCAATTTTCAGAGTTTTAGTGTTGAGATTGATCGAGACGTTACCCTAAAATTCCGAGTATACCCTTCGTCGGTACACCCGACGTCCCGTCAGCCTAAAATACATATACGAATCCCCAAAAAGAAATGAAAGTACATCATTAACAACCAACTATCATGATCATAATGAAATAAAATATTAGTTCTCCAAAGTTTTACAAACATAAAATTCCAGAGTCTTCAAAATGATACAAAACCCAACACATCCCAACTATGTGTTAAATATACGATTACTAGGTGTTATCTTGTACATAATTATCAAAATACCAAACTAAATGTACAACACCTACATGAAACAAAAACAAGGGACGCTCCGCAGTCAAGCCTTCCCTTTTCCTTTTCTATCAGATCCTGAAAGAAGATGGTGAGGTGTGAGCTACAGCCAGCTCAGTGAATGTTATTTACAAGTGGCATATACGTGCATTTATAAAACATGGTAAGATCATAAAATAGTTAAAATATCATGATGACGAAATATATTACATACATGCTAACATAATGCATCAAGTCATACATAAGACGATGCACAACATTTTGTAGTCATGCTCATGCAATCCTAACACCTCCTGAGTATGGGGGTTCCAAGGCCTGGTGCGCGACACACAGTGCCCGAACACACACACAATACTCGTATTCTATATAGGGTTTATGGGATCGTGCAGCACGTAAGATTAGTTTAAACTAACCTACCCATACACAAGGCATAAAACCCTCTGCCAGGTACACAACTGGGATCGCCGCTAGACTTACGAAAATTCCCAAAAAAGGAAATTCCAACTAGGAGCCTCAACCCAAATTGTCATCTCAATGGATTATGCTCAAATGAATTTCATGGAATATTAAAACATGCATACCATCATACATAAGTATTTAAAATATTTCTATACTACAATGCCACATATAAATAATCCAAAAGTAAAAGAACACTCACTCTTGATTGGCTAAGTCTAGCCAATCCAATTGTCAAAACTCTCCAATTGACTAAACGGGTTCAAGATCAATCACAAGACCTGAAAATAACATGGTTCACACAACTGAAAATCAGTCATAAAGTGTGTCAACACCCCATGTTCAAACCCAATCTAAAGTCAATTAGATTCTAAATTGATTACCCCCTTGAGCCAATTTCCATATTGCCCAACTTGATCATTTAGACTCAATTAAACTAAGATTGACCCTAATTATAATTGAATTTCATGTGTATTAGTGGTTGGATCATAGGATCACGGTACATAAGGCCTTTTTGTCACGCCCTGGGTTGCACTGGGTGCCCCCTACCCAGACGCGGGCGCACTCCCACCGCAGCGGGAGCGAACGCCTAGCCATTATGGATCCCATAATATTGTCACATCTCGGCCAGCCACGCCACACAAGGACGCCGGTCACCGAGATCATTTATCCCCCTGCACAATCTACAGCACAGGGAGGGCCTCCCCCAAGTTCGAACTCGCAACCTCTTCCTCATAAGGTTAGATTTCGCAACTTGAGTATCCATTGAACCATATTGTCACATATATCGAAGTGATTTTGAAGACTTTGCAATTTTCAGAGTTTTAGTGTTGAGATTGATCGAGACGTTACCCTACACACCAAAGATCAAACTAATGCATTAGACATGAGAT
>JAYMFD010003267.1:0-36835 GCA_035771175.1 Paratinospora sagittata
TACGATTTTTGTATTGAGTTTCAAATATATTTCTATGTTTGAAAATTTATTTTTATATTGGTATCAACTCAAATTCTCAGCACTAATTCACATTAGGTATCATTCTTGCTGATGATAGAATTTGAGAAATAGTTCAAGATATACAGTTGTACTTGATTTCATATTTTAAGTATTGTATTGAACTATATCAGTAGTAGTGTTAAACTGCTGATCATTGAACCAGATGTTTTCATACTTATACTTTATATCTATTTTGAAAACTGTTTGTGTCTTTGTTTTACACCAATCCTTAGTTTTATACGTCAATGTTTTATTGGTATTATATTGTTTTCGAAGAAGCTCTGATTTTCATATCATATCATTCATGCTTTTCGAAACTACACTTGAGCAATACCAAACATTAAAAGGTAAAGGACTAAAGGTGTATTTCAACTTAGCATTACCAACTTTACATTTCATATCTTTGTAATGCTATGTATTGTGCTTAATGTAAAGTATTCTACTACATTAGAACCACCCAACATCTTAGTGTTGTAATGTTGTGTGTTTCTAGATTGAAACAACCAAGACAAGTGGAGGTAGTTCACTTGATGATTTCAGGATTGAAATCAAGTAGGTTATCTTTTAGCCTTTAAAAGAGAAAATGGTTCATCCTCATCCAGTAAGAGGGTAGGTGTGTCCTTAACCTTAAAAAGGATAGGTTATCTCTCAGCCTTTAAAAGAGAAACCAGTTCATCCTCATCCTGTAAAAGGATCGGTGCGTCCTCAACCTGTAAGAGGATAGGTTATCTCTTAACCTATAAAAGAGAAACAGTTGTTCCTTATCCCGCAAAAAGATCATGGTTCTTCCTTAGCCAACAAAAGGAACATGGGTTTCTCCTCATCCCGAAAAAAGAAAATTTGGTTCTTCCTTAGCTAGTAAAAGGAACATGGGTTTCTCTTAATCCCGAAAAAAGGAAAATGGCTCATCTTTAGCCCATGAAAGGATAGGTTTGCCTTTAAACTGTAAAAGGGCAGTTGTAACGATTTGGTACTCACCCGTAAGAGAATCAGTTAGTGGATTGAGTAAATCCTAATCAGGAGATTAGGTACTGGACGTAGGCTTAGCTGAACCACTATAAATATATGTGTCAAACGTTTGCATTTTAATCCGTGTTCTAATTTGCATAATGTTCCAATTAACTTATGTAAATCACTTAAGTTATTGGAAGACCTTTTTAAAATTGACCATTGCACCCAATTCACCCCCTCCTCTTGGGTGGACCAACAAATGTCAACTTCAAGTTTAGGGGAGAGTTTGAGTTCTAATGTTTTTAGAGGAAATTTTTGAAATTTTTGTTTTTATTAAGTATAGATCATGAATAAATCCATATTCCCTAATGAACATGAATAAATCCATATTCCCTAATGAACGTTGATTTGATTTGATCTTGTATGGATGGTCTATGAAAAGACTCTAGCACTAGGTTTTGAACATGACCTATGGAAAATTAGAAAGTACTCTTAAGTCTATGTGCTTGATTTGTTTTGCCATTCTTATTGGAAATTTTTGTTGACTTTTGAGTATAAAATTATGACCATGAGTTCCACTTGCTATTTAAATTGAGATTTTGCAAGTTAAGCTTCATTGAATCTTACTTTTCAAACTGAACTCTAGAACTTGCTTGATCTCCTCTCAAGGCGAAATCCTAGGAATCACACCATGTGAAATATGATGTATGCCATATTTGGACAGTTTGAGACATAAAACCCACCTAGCTATGTACTACCCCTAGTTACCCTATTTTTAGCTTTATATAATGTTCTTTGTCACCTAAAATGATTAGCCAAGGCCTTTTATTGAAATTCCCATGTTTTTCACCCTTGCACCGTTAAAATTTTGAAGTAAATGAATTATAATGGGTTGGGTTGTTTTCCATGGGAATTTATGTGTAAATGTGCTATGAGATGAGAATGTATGTGAAGGTGATGAGAAAAAGTTCAAAAGGTGTAAAAAGAAGAAAAAGAAAGATGAAGAAGAAAAATAATGAAAAGAAAAAGTATAGTCTTCATCAATGAGTGAATTAAATAAGTTTGGGGGTATGTAAAGGGTGATGCGATGATTCATTCTGTAAGGCATGAGATGTTTAAAGGTGCTATGTATAAATGATGTTTTGGGTGTATTGAGCTACATTTTATCCATGTTATCAAACCCTTAACCTTAGCCTTACGTTACAAACTAACAAAGTCCTATTGATTTTAATTGGTGTGAGTCCTACATTAGTGGAGAGAAGTGTGAAAAGCAAGCATATGAAGTTCATGTTTTGTTTGGTTGAGATTATATTCTTATCTTGCTTGCATTGGTTTGTATAATTTATGAGTGGTCATGTGAATGATTTTTTGTGCTTGTTTGTCAATGAGGATAAAAGAGAATGCATTGCTTTGCAAATTGAATTTTAGACAACAAGTTTAAACTTTCGAAGTTTTCCTTGAGTCGTGTTGTGTGGAATGGATGCTTTCTTTGAGATCATGCGAACCCATTTTTACAAGTCAAATTTTTGTTCATTTTGGAATATGAGAAGAGTCTATTTGTTTACTTTCATTTTTCTCTTTGCTCGAGATGATCAAAGTCTAAGTTTGGGAAAAGTTGATAAGTTGAATTTTAATAGTTAGTTTGCATCTTAATTTGATAGATTTTTGTGTTCATTCGATTAGTTTTTACGTGTTTTTGCTTGATTAATATACTTAGTTGTTTTAGATGCATTTAGGCTTTATCTTAGGTATTTATAGGTTTTTATCATGAATAAAAGACTTATTGATACATGTTAATATCATAGAAGTCATATGTTTTGAGTATATTTCATTGTAGTTTATTCTTTGATTAATAGCTTGGAATTTACACTTGTTTTTTATTTGTTTTGTAGGTAAATAAGGAGTCCAAAGTGGGTTGAATCAAGGATAAATTGATGTTCAAAAGAAGTTAAAAAAATGTGCAAAACATGTACAAGAAGTGTGCAAGAAGTGGAAGAAAATTGGTTAAGTCCACAATAAGGAAGTCGATGCGGAGCAGAAAAAATGGCTAAGTCCACAATTGAACACACAAACAAGTCTCTGGGCATCGCGGCGCCCATCTCGGTGCCCAGGAACCCTTAACGCAGCACAGCGGCCCCACTCACGATGCTGGAAAGTTATAATTGGGGTGCCGCGACACCAGTAATTTTAGTTGCTTTTTAGAAACACTTCCGAATTTAGCAAGTTTTCTAATAGATATTGGACGACTTAGGGGGCGGATGATATATCGATTTTTAGGGTTTTTCGAGAGGGAGAAGAGGAGGCAAGAAGAAAAGAACAAAAAGAACAGGAGATTTGGAGAAACGAAGAGAAGAAAGGAGATTTAACACCATTGAAGGGGTTTTTGATTTAGTTTTCTTCTCTTTGTGCTTGTAATGTTATATTCCGTAGTTTTATATCTTTTTATTCTTGTATCCATGATTATGAATATGAGCTAAACTTCTAATCTAGAGGTTTAATTGTTCTATGTTAAATCTTATGGTTTGAATAATATATATTTGTTCTTTATTGATTTGTGGATTTATTTGCAATTTTCAATCCTTAATGCTTACGAGTTGTTGACCACACTTTGTATGATCATAGATTTGGTATCTATCACTCGGGAGAGGGGATATTGAATTGGATTAGGGGAATTGCAATCTAAGGTAATTGTATCGTGTTGGGAAACCTACAATTCCTTTCGAAATCACTTTAAAATGGATCCAAAATCTTAAAGCATGTTTAATACATTGGTTTATCACTTTGGAAAAGGGATTAATGTGTTAAGCATAGGTAATTGAACTATCACTTGGAAAAGGGGTTTAATTGATTTATTATCCAAGATTTATAATTCCATGATTCAATGATTTGCATGATCTTTTGAAAACCATAAGTGACAATATAGTGAAATTAATCCTCCAGAGTTTCTAATCGTTGTTTTCCCCCAATTCAGTTTAATTTGCATTGATTTACTTTAATTTTGTTTGTTTTAATTCAAGCACATTAAATCATCCTTTTTATCACCTAAATAAAATTAATCTCATAGTATTATTGGGCATTTATTTCAATAAAATTATTTTTCCCTATGGATACGATACCAGACTCACCTCGGTTTTACAACTTGATAAATTTGTTCACTTGCGAATTTAAATTTTCTCTATCAGTTGTATATGGAATTAGTTTGCATTGTATATTGGATGTTACTATGAGATGTATATACTGCATATTGATTGACATAACATGCTCATGCAAACATGGTGATGTAGATGTATAAATTATGGTATATATGAATTCTATTTCACTGGGCACCGTTGGCTCATCCTATTCCCAAATTTTTGAGGTTCTTCAGCAACAGAGAAGGGTAAGGGAATAGTTTATCAGTGACATAGGAGTGCCTTGCCAGAAGAGTGTTTTTGATGTAGGTTTGGTAATT
This sequence comes from Paratinospora sagittata, assembly GCA_035771175.1. NCBI lineage: Eukaryota > Viridiplantae > Streptophyta > Magnoliopsida > Ranunculales > Menispermaceae > Paratinospora > Paratinospora sagittata. Next base: position 4,463 of record JAYMFD010003267.1, read on the forward strand.
TGATATTTTGATTTATACATATATGTATGCAATACCCCACATGTATAACTAAGTAGATTGTTGTAATTAATAGATCGATGTATTGGATAGATAGATATTGTTAGATGTTAACAGGGTTGAACTGAATGATCATATGTTTTGATGGATGTGGATGATATATAAATATATTTTGTTAGATGGCTTATTAGGTGAATTGGATTTTTGTGAGATATCCTATTTATAGAGGAGACTTTGTCGGAGTCTCTGTTGAGGCTTAACAAGGATCTAATTGTCCTATAGGTAATAAAATGATTAGGTTTTTGTGTCGATCAGGATGCCCTGGGGGTTTGTGAAGGGGTCCTGACAGAAAGAATATTGAGATAAAAAAATAGATTAGAAGGATGGGAAAAAGAGGATAAATCTCAAGATTTAATAATATTAAGCTTACAAAGGATCAATCCAAAAGACTGGAAGAAACAATTTAAAAATTGGGAAGGAAACTTAATTAGAAAATCAATGGGAGACCTTTCAAACATAGTTGATCCAAAATATAAATTATTATACTTAGAAAGTACTACAGGATTTCAAGAAAAACAAATATATATGGGATGGAGAAGACATTATGAACAACATGAAAAAGATTTATTAGATGATTTTGACACAAATATGACAGTTCTTAGTTTTATAGACTTAATGAGTAAACTAGTTTTAGGAATAGGTCATGATAGACAATATGAGTCATTAACACCAATTAATGCCATTAGAAATTTAGAACAACTAAAAATTTGTGATTTACAATATTTTGATGACTATGCCAGTATTTTTTATAACTATTGGAGTCAAATAGGTGACCCTTTTAATAAAGAATTAATAATGAAATTTGTTACTAAATTACCAGGAGCCTTAGGAGAAAAACTATAAGTAGAAACTATACAATGGTTTCAAGAAAATCAAGATAAAGGATATATAAATACATTAGCCCCATTAATAAAATTAGTAAGAATGAAAATAAAAGACTACTGCATAACAGAAAAGGTAAGAAAACAAACTAAACAGTGTTTTAATAGAATGTGTAATAATTTATTTGAAGTACCAACATTCGGCTGTAATAAAAGAAAAATATATAAAACAAAACGAAAGAAAAAATCATATAACTCAAAATAAAAAAAATTATAAACGAAAGTTTACAAGATATAATAAACCCAAAATAAGAGAAAAAGTTAGAAAAGCTTTTCGAGAAGGAAAACAAATAGTTAAGAAAACATGTAAATGTTTTTTATGTGGAAAAGAAGGTCATATAAAACCCAATTGTCCTGAAAGAAAAAATATAAAAGCAAACATATTAGAAGAATTACCATATTTCTTAGAAGAAGATATAGTTAATATAGAAATGTTAATCCCAATGATGAAATATACATAGATACAGTGATATTAGTAGTATTGAAGAAGAAAATAATAATATAGATGAAGAATTAGATAATGAAGAATCATATGATAATTTATATGTAATTCAAGAAGTCTTTAAAATAGGAAGTTAATTAATTAATATAGAAACAGAATTAGTCTTTAAAAATAAAACATCGAAAGTAATTGCTATGATAGATACAGGAGCAAATAAAAGTATAATACATGAAAGTATAGTACCTACAAAAGATAAAAATAAATTAAAAATCCCAATTAACATAGGACAATTTGATAGAAAACAAATACTTATAACAAAATGTATAACTAATATTCCTATAATAATAAATAATAAATAACATATTTTACCCCAGACATTTATTACTAACACCCCTTGCAGATATAAATTTATATTAGGATTTAACTTCTTAATAGGAAATAATGGCGGATTTTTCATAAGTGCCCATGGAATACATTTCTTTAAAAAGACAACTTTTGTCCAACCTAAATATGAGACTAGCATCGTACCTTATAAAAAACCCATTAATGAAATAAGACAAACCTATAATGATAATCTAGTAGAAGAAATTAATAGCATAGAAGATGAATATAAAAACATTCAAGAAGAATTAGAAGTAGGTGAATATTTAGAAGAAGTTTTAAATATACAAACACTAAATACTTCTTTAAAAGAAAACCTACCTATCAACATAATTAATTTAATAAGTCAATTAAAAAAAGGAGTAATAGGAGAAAACCCAACAATTAGTAAAACATATCCTTATAAAATTGAAATAATAAATAAAGAATTCAAAATAGATGCAGCTGATTTAGCATATAGTTTTGAAGATAGGAAAGATATAAAAAATCATATTAGTGAATTATTAAATCTAAAAGTTATAAGACCAAGTAGAAGTAAACATAGAAGTTGTAATACCCTAGGTTTGCACACAAAAATAAATAAATCCCCCCCCTTTGGTTATTTTCACATCTAATCACTTGCTCTCTTTGTTATTTCTCTCACTCTCCTTGAGTTTTTCTCTTCTCTCTTTGAGACTCTCTTTTCGAGACTCTTTTGGCGGTGCAACGTTATTCTGCTAGGGAGAAGGCGCCAGTTCTAGAAGGAGTTATTATCTGAAGGTGGGGAACAAAATATAGGTTTGCGTGTCTTATGACTTTTATTAAAGTTTACATTCATTTATCATTATGTCTACTATTCATTTACACTGCATTATTGCGTACAATGTTCATACCTGTCGTACTTATGCCTGTATATTTGGAGTTCATGTATTACACTGTTACTATTTCGGATTAGTGGTCAATTTGATTCAACCAGACTTAGTCTTGTCCTCAGTAACTTTAAATAGTAAACGGTAGGCAGCATGCTGCTCTAGACGATTGGTACTTAAGTAGACCTCATGTCTCACCTCTCAAACTGGAGACTAATCTGGTTGGTCTTATTTGAAAGCTATCAGCTTGTACAAGTGATACTAAACATCCTAACTTTACACGTGGTGATACTAACCTGATAAGAATCACCAAACGCTGTCAAATTCTGTCTAATGTTAGTAAAGACTGGATCTGCTCATGCATTGGCATCATACATAAGCAACACCTAGGGACGCAAGTGGTTTATGATCCACAAAATAGTTAGAAATAATGCTCACTATTCTTGATATTTCCCTGGAGAGGGACGTACAATGAGAACCCAGGTTTACCTGGGGATGGACATCTATACGTGAATCCAGGGCGACGACCTTGGTGAGGGACATACAATGAGAACTCGGGTTTACCTGGGGATGGACATCTGTACATGAACTCAGGGCGTCGTACAATCATGGAACCATTACTAGACGGTGTCATGCATACATACATGTTGTACTGTTTATGATGCTTGTTGTGTTTATGTGATATTTGATTATGAAGTTTCCTTTATTAATTGTTATATTCACGAACTATTTTACCCATTGGGCAATAGCTCATACCGTTGTTATCCAGTTTTTCTCAGAAGATTAGGGTGGACTGGGTGGAGGTTTTTAGGCTCACATTTCGTAACCCTTGTTAATTATAGGGAGATTTTGGGAGGATGTTCCCTCATTCATATTTTGTACAAAAACATATTCTGAAATTAATATAATCAGATTTGTACTCAATTGTGTTCTTCCACACTCGGTTATTGTTATAATGCAATCGCGCCCCGCCTGTGAGTGTTCCGTCGGTTTAGGCGCATCCGAGCAGGGTGTGACAGAAGCCCTGCTTTTATAGTAAAAAATCATTGTGAAATAAAAAGAGGAAAGAGTATAATGGTTATAAATTATAAAAGATTAAATGATAACACCTATGATAATAGTTATAAAATTTCTTATAAAGATGAATTATTAAATAATATACAAAATTTAACATATTTTTCTAAACTAGACTGTAAAAGTGGATATTGGCAAATACCACTCGCAGAAGAATTCATTCCTAGGACGACATTTGCCTATTCAGAAAGATTATTTGAGTGGTTAGTAATGTCTTTCGGACTAAAAAATGCACCATCTATATTCTAAGAAAGGATGGATAAAATATTTAAACCATATTCACATTTTTGTATAGTTTACATAGACGGTATTCTTGTTTATAGTAAAAATAGAAATAAGTCATATTTATAATATAGAACAAATATTAGAAGCCTTATGAAAATATAAAATTGTTATAAGTAAAAAGGAAAATGGAATTATTTAGAGAACAAATTGACTTCTTAGGAACAAATATAGATAGAAATAAATATAGATAGAGGAAAAGTTAAATTACAACCTCATATAATAACAAAAATAATAGACTTCCCTAATAAAATCGAAGAAACCAAAGAACCTCAAAAATTCTTAGGAGTATTAAATTATGATAGAAAATCTTTCCCTGACTTAAGTAGATTAGTTGGCCCTTTAATATAATAAGCTAAAAAAGAATGGTAAAAAATATTTCAATAAAGAAGATGTTAAGCTAGCACAAAAAATTAAAGAAATAATAAAAAACGTTAAACCTCTAGCTTTACCAATAGATATTTTTTATAAAATAATACAAACAGACGCTAGTAGTATAGGATGGGGAGCAATTTTAATCCAAAAAGCTGAAGAAAATAGTTCTTTTGATTTAGAAGAAATAACCCTTTATCATATTGCAAAATTTAATGAGTCAGAACGTAAAAAAGCAAGTACTGATCTAGAAATATTAGGAATAATAAGAGCTTTAAATGCTTTTCATTTATATATCCAAAATGATACCTTTACTATTAGAACACATTGCAACAATATTATAGAATTTTATAAAAAAAAATAGAAAATAAAAACTTTTTAAAGAAAAACTCATTTAGTAGTAAACGATGAATATAATTTCTTGATGTGACAAGGTAGAGGATATAAAGAAAAATTCGAGCATGTTAAAGGTAACAATAATTACATAGCAAATGTTTTATCTCGCATAATTTCTAATTAATTATTTTATCTTACAGATGCAAAAATCAAAAGGAAGCCCAAGTTCTAAACAAGAGCCTATACGATTTGGATTCTACAAATTACAACCTTATCCTCGAAAAGTTTTTTGTCCAATAGCAAATATAGCCGAAAAAATAAATTTAGAGCAAAAATGTCTTTTTTGGACTTTTAGAAATGATAAAAATCGTTTTGCCGATATTTTAAATGCATTAGCTCATTATTTTTCAACTAATAATAAATATGAATATTATGTAATTTTGAAGGTCATAATAGAGGTATTTTTAATTCATGGCAACAAGTTTTAGAAAATATAGAATATTATGAAAAAGCTAGTTATAAAGGTTATATTTCTTTTGATCAAGGTAAAGAAGCTTTAGATTTTCACATTTCAAATCTTCGTAGGACATATCTAGTCATCAAACTAAAAGGAAAATATGTCACACCCCGCCCGGACACGCCTAGACTGGCAAGACACTCACAGGGCGCGAATGCATTACAATAGTTGTTAAGTGCGCAGGTACACAATTCAAGTACAAGTTTATTTTCATTGATTTCAGAATATATTTTTGTACAGGATTTAGGCGATCTAGAGACCGCCAATAATAAGGGAACATGCTCCCAAAAATCTCCCTAACTAATTTAAACAATTAGGTAAGGGGTACAAAACGAGGGCCCAAAACACCTCCAGCCAATCTACCCTAGACTCTTGTAAAATGGTTAGCAATAGGATGAGTTATTGCACAATGGGTAAAATAGTTCATGAATATGAAAATTAATAAAGAAGACATCATAATCATACATCAGATATACACAACAATGCATCATAAACAGTACACAATGGCTTAACAGGTAAGTATACATAACACCATCTCGTAATGGCTTTGTGACCGTATATTGCCCTAGGTTCACGTAAAATGTCCATCTCCATGTAATCCTGGGTTCACATTGTATGTTCATCTCCAAGGGAAGTATCAATAATAGTAGGCACAATTGCACCAGTAAATAATCCATAGATTACAGACCACTTACGTCCCTAGGTGGTTCTTATTATATGTATGATGACTATGCATGTGCGGGTCCGATCTTTACTTACATTAGACAGAATTTGGCAGCGTCTGGTAATGCTTATTAGGGTCGGCATCACCGTGTGCATTGTTAGGATGTCCAGTATCACCTATACAAGAGACAACTTTTAATAGGACCAACCATACCAGTCCCTAGGTCAAGAGGTGGGAACACAAGGTCCCGCTTAAATACCAAGTTTTCTAGAGTAGCAAGCTGCCTCCCGTCCACTATTCAAAGTTGTTGAGGACAAAATTAAGCCTGGTTTAGTCATTCACCGCTAATCTGGCATGGTAACAGTATAATACATGGACTCCAAATATTAAGACATAAGCATGACATGTATGAAAACTATACATAATAATGCAGTGTAAGTGAATAATAGACATAATGATAAATGAATGAAAACTTTATGAAAAGTCATAAGACACTCAAACCTATGTTTTGTTCCCACCTTCAAATTGTACTTCTTTCTAAAACTGGCACTTCCTCCTGAGGATAATAGCTTTGCACTGCAAAGGTAGTCTCTAAGAGAGAGAGTCTCAAAAGAGGAGAGAGAAAATCACAAGGAGAGTGAAGGAAACCAACCCAAAGAGAGAGAAAGAGAGAGGAAGAGAGTTGCGGTGTGAGAAATGAGGGGGGGAGGGGCCCCTTTTGTAGAAAACTAATGCCCGAACGTTCGGGCAATGCCCTTTTTTGTGTAAACAAGGGGTGTTACACTCTAGCCCCCTTAAAAGAATTTCGCCCTCAAAATTTCAGTCTGTGTAGTCATGGTTACTGTCTTCGTGAGATTCACTACCTTGGTCATCTTTCATTAGATCAGGGTATTGCTGGTAAGGTCCTTGAATTATACTATGGCCTGTGGAATCCTCGACATCATCAAACAATAGAGAGCAAATGGAATCGAATTCGTCTACAGAAGGTTCTGACATTTGCCTGACAGATGGTAGTGTAGGGCACTGCGGGTTATTGCATTTCAGGAGTGGCAGATTGAGTGGGGGAATGTTTTTTCGTGTTGTTGCCCTAATTCTTCCGCCTGATAGTTTTGGTAAGAGATCCTGCCAGGATGAGGGGCCTAGATTGTTTCGGGCAATTTCATTACGATATAACCATAAACGTTCTGGCAAAGGGGATCGCAGCCGCTGAGGCAAGGGAGTTGGTGATGTATAGAAGTTGTGGGTTGTTTCTGGTCTTGAAGGGCTCCTCTAAGGCTACCAAGCAGGCCATGGTGTATATGGTTCTTTACTCCTCTCTGTGCCATCGGCAGACATCTGCATTGTAACGACCCTCATTTTTATAAAAGCTAATACCCCAAAAGTTTTATACACCTAATAAAACACCTACATTGACTTATATGTATACCGAAGTGTATAATACACATATACGTACTAGGAGTCAAATGTATATGTATACGGGACTACATGTGAAATGCTATAAATTAACTTAGGTGAATGGTTTATTAAATGAGAAAGTGGGTTATTAATGAGGGGTATTATTAAAAAAAAAGTAATAATAAAAGGGGAGTTGGCTTATTATATCGCATATGAGTGTATGGGAAGAAAGAGATGATTTATGTTATGTATATTATATGTTATTGGTTTATTAAAAGTAGTTTGTTGATAAAGATTAAATGGAAGCAAGAGATATGGATGTTGGATAATAAGGGATGTATGGGAGTATAGTATCAAGTTTTAAAATATTCCCTTATTCCTTTCTCTCATTTATCTCTCTAGCGAACAAAAAATGAAGAAAATCTAATAAGAAAAAAAAGGAGAGAAAGAAAAATGGAAGAGGAGGAGTAGCCGTTTCTTAGCGAATCAGAGGTGTCGATATGCCATTTTTGCTCTTTTTCATCATAAAATTGATCTTTAAGTTATGGGTAACAATCCTATCAGTATAATTTTTGTTATAGGATGTGTTTTGTGGTGTTTCCAAAAATGGAGTTTTGACCGACTTTGAGTGCAAATATGTAAAAATTATATATTATCACTCCTATAGTCGCATAGATCACGAATATGTAGTTTGTTTGTGTTCATGTGTAATATTGGCGCCGGTACAGCTGCCGAAAATTTGACACTAAGGGCCTTTAAAACTATGTCAAACTCTGATGAAATTATGGTTTGAAATCATAGAATCGTAGAGGACTGAATTTCAGACTTTTCGATACCAAGATCATGATTTTTGGATCTCGATTGGTATTTTTAATATGCGATTGAATGGTTTCAGTAAATACGTTGGACTTAGAGACTTCTGGAAATATGGCCAGGAAGCCTATTTCTACTGTCTTTCACTTTGAAAATATTTTAGAGTGGTATAAAGTATTTAGACTGACCATCACTTGTATGTGAGACTGGAATAGAATTATGAGAATTAGTTGAATGAATTTGAAAGTTTGAAATTGATATAAAAATTATGTGGAATTGGAATTGAAAAATAATAAATAATAGGAATGGATATTAATATGACTTAAATAATATATGTAGGTTCTAGTAAAAGAATCTAGTGCAATTGGTAGGGTGAAAAAAGTATTTTGGCATTTGGTTGTGAGTAGAATTTCAATTTTATTGTTCATTTATATCATCCTATATATATTGATTGCTTGTTCATGAATGTTGCATATGGAGAAAAACCTTTATTCTTGTTAGTTTGATTTACCTTGGGAAAGTGGAGCTTTGGACATCCTAGTGTAGATTGGGAATACCCTCTACAAGGACATAATCGGACCACTTATCTCCGTAAACTTGCAAATCAAGAATTAAAGGAGGATTTTTGCATATCGTCTGTTGGTTGAATTTTAAGACATCATTTATTATTCCACTGCGGGGTTTTCTACGATTAGTATTGAGTCGATGCCTTGGGGGAGATCGGGCTTGAATTTTAACAAAGTCATGGATAACTTACGTTGGACTATTGAATGGACTCTAATATTCACTGCCACTGACAAGAGTATTCAGGTTAAAATAGTAAAGCATATGTGACCTCAAGTTGTGAAATCAAATTGAAAGTGTTTTACAATTGGTTATATGAGTATTATAACCTTGGGACACTTGTCACATTGTGTAAAATGAAGGTGGATAAGGGGCATATATCTTGAAATGCATTTATTATATGTGTAAGACTATGATGTATATATATATGAAGCTGCATTTTTTTCTCACACGTCATTGTGCATGCATACATGGATGTTTAGATGAATGAATGATGGTATTATTGAATTCTATTCACTGGGCACCATTGGCTCATTCTATTCCCAAATTTTTTAAGTCCTTCAGTTGCAGATAAGGGCAAGGGAATAACATTTCAGTGAGATAGGAGTGCCTTGCCAGAAGAGAGTATTTTGATGTAGGTAGATGAGTAGTAGTATACATGTATTTTAATGTTTTGATTTTGTAAATATATGTATATAACACCCTTCATGTATAACTGAGTAGATGAATACTGTTAGATGTTTTTGGGTTAGATTTAGATGGGCATTAATAGATGTTGTCTAAATTATTAAATGAGATAGATGCGGATTCCAAATATTGTGAATGGATTATCAGGTGTTAGTTGTGTTAGATGGCCTATGTACTGGGGAGACTCTGTCAGAGTCTGATTGAGGCTTAACAGGGATCTAATTGTCCTATGGGTGATAGGATGGTTAGATTTTTGTGCCGGTCAGGATGCCCTCGGGGTTTGTGAAGGGGTTCTGACATGCATTTTTTGTAATGAGATTAGGTGTTGACACAATTATAATTGTAACAAAATAATTTCATTGATAAGTGAAAAGTACAATATATCACATCACTAGTTATTGTTGGAACAATTCAGGGTATCTTTGTTTGATTTTATCTTCCAGTTTCCAAGTTGTTTCCTCTATTCCGTGGTGATCCCAAAAAACTTTTACAAGTGGAATACTACGTCGTCTAAGTTCTTGAGTTTTCCTATCAAGAATTTGTATCGCTCTCTCCTGATATTTGTTTCCTCTTCAACCTAGACTTCGACTAAAGGGACAATATGTGAAGGATCAGGACGATACTTTCGAAGAATGGATACATGGAAAACATCATGAACTTTGGACATGGATGAGGGAAGGGATAGTCGATAGGCTAGTTTGCCAATACGTTCGACGTTCTTAAATGGTTTGATATATCATGGAGAGAGCTTTCCTTTGATCCCAAAGCATTTGACACCTTTTGTAGGCTAGACTTTTAAAAAAACCTAGTCTCCCTTCTCAAACTCTAGAAGTTATCTCCTCTTGTCGGCATAGCTCTTTTATCGACTCTATGTCAAACGAAGTCGGTCCTTTACTAATTTGTTCTTCTCAGAAGTCTCTTGAACTAGTTCTGGTCCCAACTACGGTCGATCTGCCATGTCTAACAAGCATACCAGAGATCTAGCAACCCGGAGATCTGCAAGGGCGACCATAGAGTACCTCATATGGTGCCATGCCAATACTGGATTGGTAGCTATTATTGTATGCAAATTCAGCCAAATGTAAGTGTTTAGCCCATCCGTCATGAAAGTCCAGTATGTAGCTTCGTAACATATCCTCTTAAATTTGGATTAAACGTTCTGACTACCCGCCAGTCTATGGGTGAAAAGTTGTGCTCATGGTAATCTTGGAGCCCATTCTACTCTGAAAGCTTTGCCAAAAGTTTGATGTGAATTGAGGGTCTCGATCAGAGACAATCATGAGTGGTATGCCATGGAGGTGCACGATCTCTTTTTCATACAATTCGGCTAGCTTGGCAGGGTTATCCTTGAACTTTATTTGTAAAAAGTGTTCAGACTTTGTAAGTCTGTCAATGATAACCCAAATTGCATCCTACCCTTTATTATTTTGAGGTAAGGCAGTAAAAAAATTCATTTCTATGTTCTCCAACTTTCATTCTCCAATAGGTAAAGGTTGGAGAAGGCCGGAAGGAAGTCTATGTTCCGCCTTTACTTGTTGGCAAACGAGACATCGAGCAACGAAATCTGCAATAGCCTTCTTCATTCTAGAGAACCAAAATTATCGCTTGAGATCGTTGTACATTTTGTCTCCCCAGGATGCATAGCGAACCTCTAGCAATGCATTTCGGTGAGCACTTCTTTTTGAACTTCAAGGTCGTTCGGTAGGCACAAACGTTTCTTGTAGAAAACTGCCCCATCATTGGAGACCAACCAGTGAGGAAAGTTTTGTCCGCTGAGGATGAGTTCTGTTTCCTCTCTTAACATGAGGTCGTCGGCTTGGGTAGCTGAGAATTTTTGAATAAGCTTAGAGTTGGCAGTTAATTGGGAGAGTTGTGATCTTCCCCCCTCCTCAATGAGCTGTAAGTTATAATCTTCCATCTCCATAGCCAACTTCCCTATTTCGAAGTTGAGGGTACAAGCAGCAACATATGACTTTCTACTCAGGGCATCAGCCACAACATTGGCTTTTCCCAAATGATATTGGAGCTGAAAGTCATAGTCTTTCAAAAATTCCAACCATCTTCTTTGGCAGAGGTTTAGGTCTATCTAAATTTAGATGTACTTGAAGCTTTTGTGATCCAAGAAGACCTCAAACTGCTCACCGTATAGGTAATGGTGCCATAACTTTAGTGCAAATACTACAGCTACAAGTTCCAAGTCGTGCATTGGGTAATTACCCTTATGGATCTTTAGTTGCCTAGAAGCATATGCAACAACTTAGTCATCTTGCATTAGTACTGCACCTAAGCCTTGGAGAGAGACGTCGGTGTATAGTGAAAATCCAACTCCATTTCTTGGAGTGATTAGTACTGGTGCTGTCGTGAGGCAATTTTTCAACTCCTGAAATGAAAATTCACAGGCTGTGTTCCAGAAGAATCGTGTGTCTTTCTGAGTGAGTTTGGTCATAAGTTCAACATTCTTGGAGAAGTCCTTAATGAAGCATTTGTAGTAGCCAGCCAAACAAAAAAAACTTCGAATCTGAGTGACACTGGTAGGTTGCATCCAGTTTAATACCACTTTAACCTTTGAAGTATCCACTTCGATGCCATTGCCTAAAACTACATAACCTAGGAATTGAACTTTCTTTGCCAAAAATTTGCACTTACTCAACTTTTCATACAGCTGGTGGTGTCTTAAGGTCTGAAGGACAATCCTCAGGTGCGTCTTATGATCTTCCTCTGTTGGTGAATACACCAAGATATCGTCTACAAAGACCACAACGAATCGATCTAAATATGGTCTGAAGATACGATTCATCAGATCCATGAATGCTGCAGGTGCGTTAGTTAGACCGAATGGCATGACTAAGAACTCGTAATGACCGTACCGAGTTCTGAAAGTTGTTTTATTGATGTCCGACTTTCTGATGCAGAGTTGATGATAGCAAGATCGTAAATCCTCTTAGAGAATTATTTGGCATCTTTAAGTTGATCGAACAAGTCATCGATACTGGGCAATGAATATATGTTCTTGATGGTTACGTTATTCAGCTTGCGATAATCGATGCAAAGTAATAACGAACCATCATTTTTGGGAACGAACAGAACTGGAGCGCCCCAAAGTGATGAACTTTTTCTGATGAAGCCTATACTCTCTTATTCCTTCAATTGTTTGTCCAACTCAACCAGCTCAACGTTGGACATTCTGTATGGTGGAATTGAGATAGGTTCGGTTCCCGGTAATAGTTTGATCTCGAAGTTGAATTCCTGAATCGGGGGTAGACCAGGAAGGTCGTTTAAAAATACCATTAAGAATTCATATATGACTTCGATGTCGTGCACATCGAAAGGGTATGGTGGTGATGGCTCATTGTCGTTTCTAATGAATAAAGATCAGAGTTCTGCTTTAAGGAGTGAGATAGTTGAGCTGTGTATTCATTTTTGGGTGTCGTGGATCTTGACTTCTTCTCTGGTAGGTAAGGTTATTTGGACTTGCTTCTTTAGACAATCGATCTTACCATTCAGCAGCGTCAGCCAGTCCTTGTCGAGAATGATGTCAAAGTCTTGTGTCCATGACCAGGAGATTTGTATGGATTATCTGTCCTGACATTCTAAGTTCAAATCTAGAACATTTCTCGTTAATGTCAGTACCAGGTCCTATTGGTGTTGAGACATAGATAGTGAAGTTGTGTCACACCCCACCCAGACGAGCCTAAACCGGCGGTACACTCGCGGACGGGGCGCGCATTTGGAATTATCACAATGGTCATATCAGAGTACGCAGCGAAAATACAACTCAATACAAGTCTGATTTCATTTAATTCAGAATTCATTTGTACATGACAAGTTGGTTGGTTCAAGTTGCAAGCCTAATTGTCCTACCAATGTAGAAGATATAAAAATATGTGTGGAACCCGAATCAAATAATACATGTGCCATTGTATTGAACAAGGAAAATGTACCTTCCACCACATTTATCTGGAAGGGATTGTTGAGTCACAGCTTATGCTCTTCCTTGTTGCCTTTGTCCCTGGTTTTGGTGGTTCTGCCTGGGCTGAGCGTTTGCAGTAGGTGGGGTTTGTTCGATTGGGACTGTGGGAACTAGCTACTGTGGTTGTGGAGGGTGGGGACAAAGCCTTTTTACGTGGCCCTGTTGGCCGCAATTGTAACAAATCAACTTTTGATGGTTAGGCGCTTGTTGTTGGCTCAGTTGGTCGTGCTGATTGTGGTGTTGTTGGCCACCACCTCTTTCATTTCCATTGCAGCGACCACCCCTGCAATTGCGACCTCCCCTGTTCTGATTTTGAAAACCTTATTGGCCAGGCTTAAAAGTTTCAACCGCAAGTGCAGTGGCCTCTTGCTTTTGCACGAGGGTTGGGTTTGTACTCTGATAAGGTTTCTTCCTGTTGCCCTGCTGGGCAAAATTTGACACTCGTTTTCCTCTGTTCTTGCTCTATTTTCTCTTGCTCAAAGTTCATGGCCATATTGACTAGCTCCCTATAATTCTTGAGCTCCAAGATTGACAGGTCTTGTCAAATGTTTGTACGAAGGCCATTATAGAATTTCTCGGCCTTATCTCACTCCGTTGAGATGGTGGAGAGAGAAAATACTGATAGTTCCTTGAACCCAACAACATATTCTGGCACTGCATGTTGCCCTGGTAAAATCTGGCAAACTCCTGGCGTCTTTGCCTCTTCACTGCTCTAAGAAGTATTCATCAATGAACAATGACTCGAATTCCAACCAAGTCATGTTGTTACATTGAACCTTGGGTCTTCCTTCACTGTTTTCCACCAAGAGTTAGCCCCATCAACAAGTTGGTAGGAAGCTAGTGGAATTTTTCAACCCTCGTCCACTCTCATACCTCAAGAGCCTTTTTTGACTCATCAAGCCATTTTTTCGATTCATCCGCATTAATGGTGCCAGAAAAGGTAAAGGACTGTAGCTTTTTATATTTTGTGATCTGGTCGGTTTTGCTCTCCGACCCAGATCGAACAGGTGCCTGGACTGTGATCACCTGATTGGCTGCAGTCTCACGGACGGTCGTTTGTACAGTCACTTTAATCGCCTCAATGAATCAGGCGAAAAAGTGTTCCATACTCGGAGGCATGACGAAAGCTGTAGATTGAGGTGGCACTGCCTATCCAGAAGTTGTGGCAGTGTCGTGTGCGGACTGCTCTGTCCTTTGAGGCTGCGGTTCCTAATTATGTGTCTCAGGAGGTGCCTCCTTTGTTAGACGAACTATCGAGTGTGGCTTCCTCTTTTCCTGGTTTGCATTATTCTCACTGGCAAGGAGAAAAATAGAACTCCTCCTTAGGAAATGTAGTGATATATAGCAATTCATAAATTTAAGAGTTCTATAAATATAAAACCACCTATTTTTCTAGGTATGGTGTAAAGTTTTGGTGAGGAATCAAAGAATCTCGTGTGTCTCGTATGTTTGGCTAAGGAATAAAACAAGGTTGGAGTGTTTATATAATAAGTATAAAATCTTGGAAGTATTTCAAATATTTTGTTTATGGTGTTATGAACATACTTACCTTTTTGAAAATCCATACGAGTCATAGAAATTCTGAGACTAGCCTCGATAAATGCCCTAGTCTAACGTTCTATCGCAATTTTATGTGTTCAAACTCCTTTCCTTAACCTTTTTTATTATCATCCAAGTTCTTGTGTCTCATATCACATGAATTTGGTAATAAGGGGTACAACCAAGTTAAGTTGTATGAACACGGTCTCTAAAAACATAGGTTGGAGAGGAGTTTACTAATATTATCGTCCAAGTTTACTCGTCCCATACCGTGTAAACTTAGTGATAATCTTAGTGATTCAACTTTCTTAGATGTTTTCTACACAAGGTCGTGGGTTTTCTTACTTCCAAAGTTTTATTTGTTTGGCCCACCAAACATAGTTTCAAACAAAACATTTCATTCAAAAAAAAAGTTTACAATGCCAGTAATTTTTTTTTTCTTTCTTTAATTCCCCTGCCTACTATTCCGCCTAGTTCTCCTACTAGTCACGGAGTGACCACTAGATGAAGGCTGAGAGGTGTTCTGCTGGTCTTCTAAGACATGTATTCAGTCGATCATACTTCTAAATCCATCACGCATTTCAACAAAATATGACATAATAGCCTGTAATGGATCATCTTGGTTAGCTGGATGTCCCCTCGAGGGAGGGTAGGTCGGTTGTCCCATCGGCCGAGGGTAGGCTGAGGGCATTGTTGAAAATTGTTGGCCGGTTGGCTGACACATTGGTGGGGGGTAGTTAGTTTGATAGGCAGGTTTGTACATTTGTAGGGAACCTTCTGGAGCTAGCCTATAAGAGGTTTTCCTAACTGGAACTTCTTGGAAGGTTGGATTTGCTTGAGTCGGAAAGTCTCGAAAAAATTGACTTATCGGGATATCCTGTCTTCTGAAGTTTGGTGCAGCCCAATTTTGAGGTGGTTGGTTTATAGGGAATTGTGGAGCTGGTTGATAGGGTATTTCCTGAGTCGGAATCTCTTGAGGCGTCATATTCCCATGGGCTGGGTGGTTCCAGAAATGTGGATTTACCGAAACATCCTTTCCGCCTAGATCTGGCTTGGTTTGGTCAAAATTTTCTTCTTGGTTCTCAAAGATTTCATCTTTCGTGAACCATTGTTGTTAGGTTGTTCATTGTTTGAGTCTAGGTCTCTCTCAATCCTCTATCTTGCTTTTATATTTGGCGCTCTTCTGGTAGGAATCTTGCGTCGACTTCTTCATCGACTACTGTCTATGTCGTCATTAGCCCTTTCACTATTTTCCTCTAAAGTGACGCCAAATAATTCTTCACCGGTTACCCCTCTTTTTGAGTTGAAGTTTTTGGAATAAGAGGCCAGTGAAACCATTTTCATAATCGGTATAGAGGATTCATCAAAGGTATTAAGGTTTGCTACGGCTAGCAACTTCATGATTAAAGCTCCATAGCCAAGGTGTTCTTTTTGGGTAGGGTTTTGGGTTACTCTGGCCATCTGTTGAATGATGATGTGAGGTAGGGAGATGGAAGTTTCCTTGTCTAGGCAATATAAGACAATGAGTTGAGCCCTTGTCATCATGCTCCTACTCACCACTTCGAGCAGGATATTATCAACCACAAGCTTTCCAAGGCCTGCAAGGTTTGGTCTTAGGAGTGTATTTGGGAGGCGGGCGTATTTTTTTCGGTGTATGCCTTCTGAGTGAGGGAAGGGAATAGGTGTTCCTTTGATTTTGTGATCTCCACAACAACCTGGGATTCATGTGGATCTTGATTTTGGTTCCTATGGGGATTACCATTAGTCAAAAGATAACTTCAACGCTGATAGAAATTGTCACTCCCCTGACCCTTGTCTCCAAAATAGGGTTGTTTTCGTCCTCCTGGAGTCCCACAACACTCATGTTGTTGTAAAACAACCTGACCAAGTTGAGGGAGACATAACCCTCAACATTATTTATGTTTAGCCATTCTAGCTTCGCGAGCTTGTTGTGAAAAAGTGGGCGTAAGCGAAGATTCATCATGTCTATATTCCTCATTAAAACAACCTTCCGATCATGAAGGTCCTCTAGTCTTGTGGAAACTTGTTCCTGACTGTTGGAAGTCATTCCTTCACTAGTGTACATTATCTTGCTGAAAGGAAGATAAAACTTGTAAAATGCATTCCTAAAATTTTTGTTTAAGATTTATGCATTTTTCCATTGGACAACATTTTCTCCTTTTCTCTTGATGCTTATGCTAGCATTTCATCTAAGTTTCTAATTAGCAACAAATTATTTTTTAATGTTTTCACTCCCCTGGGCGATCCTAAGTGGTGGCTTTGGGCTCTAATAGCATTAAATGTCACACCTCACCCAAACGTGCCTAGACCGGCGGGACACTCATAGGCAGGGCATGAATGCATTATAACAGTCATCGAGTATGCAGGTACACAATTAAAGTACAGTCTGTTTTCATTGATTTAAGAATATATTTTTGTACAGGATTTAGGCGATCTAGAGACCGCCAATAATAAGGGAACATGCTCCCAAAAATCTCCGCAACCAATTTAAACAATTAGGTAAGGGGTACAAAACGAGGGCCCAAAACACCTCCACCCAATCTACTCTAGACTCTTATAAAATGGTTAGCAACGGGATGAGTTATTGCCTAGTGGATAAAATAGTTAGTGAATATGAAAATTAATAAAGAAGACCTCATAATCATACATTAGATATACACAACAATGTATCAGAAACAGTGCACAATGGCTTAACAGATAACTATACATAACATCGTCTCGTAATGGCTTTGTGACCGTATATCGCCCTAGGTTCACGTACAATGTCCATCTCCAGGTAATCCTAGGTTCACATTGTATGTTCATCTCCAGGGGAAGCATCAATAATAGTAGGCACAATTGTACCAGTAAATAATCCATAGATCACAAACCACTTACGTCCTTAGGCGGTTCTTATTTCATGTATGATGACTATGCATGTGCGAGACCGGTCTTTACTTACATTAGACAGGATTTGGCAGCTCCTGATGATGCTTATCAGGGTTGGCATCACCGTGTGCATTGTTAGGATGTCCAGTATCACCTATACAAGAAGACAACTTTCAATAGGACCAACCAGACCAATCCCCAAGTCGAGAGGTGGGAACACAAGGTCCCGCTTAAATACCAAGTCTTCTCCTAGAGCAACAAGCTGCCTCCCATTCACTATTCAAATTGACCGCTAATCCAACATGGTAACAGTATAATACATGGACTCCAAATATTAAGGTATAAGCGTAACATGTATGAACACTATACATAATAATGCAGCGTAAGTGAATAATAGACATAATGATAAATGAATGAAATCTTTACGAAAAGTCATAAGACACGCAAACTTATGTTTCACTCCCACCTTCAAATTGTACTTCTTTCCAAAACTGGTGCTTTCTCCTGAGGGGAACAACTTCCTACCGCAAAAAGAGTCTCTAAGAGAGAGAATCTCAAAAGAGGAGAGAGAAAATCACAAGGAGAGAGAAGGAAACCAACCCAAAGAGAGAGAAAAGGAGAGAGCTTTGGTGTGAGAAATGAGGGGGGAGGGGCCCCTTTTAAAGAAAACTCATGCCCAAAAGTTCGAGTTTCTGCCCAAACGTTCGGCCAATGCCCTTTTTTTGTGTGTAAACCAGGGGTATTGCAAGGAAAGATATTATGAGATTTCGTTCCTATCAAAGACCCATTACCAATCACTAGTGGACAAATATAAAGTCAAATTTTACAAAGATGAGGATGCTGACGAAGAATAAGAAGATGACGATTATGACTGGTGGAGAAATCTAGATGCATTGGAACTCCATAATATTGAAAATATGATGAAGGGATAGGACAACTGAACAATTGCCCAACTATCAAGCATACAACGTGTCAACAATCCTTTCATCTTTAATAAAAGTAAATCAAGACTTATTATTTTGTCTCTTTGTAAAAGTGGTCTAATAGGATTAAATTAAGGGTGTCATATGTAGTAATATGTAGAACGCTTAGGTGTCATGTTTTTTGGTCAAAGTATTAAATAAAGTCTGTATAAATTGCTAGGAATGAACAATTTGATTTTACTGTTGCAGATGTAAAAATATTTGAAATTTGTAAAAACGTCTATAAATAGGAAGCAAAGGCATAACCTGGGGCATATAACTCAGCAAATAGTTTAGTATCGCTCTTGCATGCATTGTCTTGCCCTTTGCAATTAGTCTTTCCAAAGTCTGTTCAAGTGTCTGTACAAAATAGCACTGTAAGTATGTTTTTCTAGTATGAATAAATTTGATCTTGCTATAAATTTAGTCAATGCATACTTTATTCTTTTCTTTATCTTAATAGTTTTATATTGTATTAGCTATTTATGCGGTTATAGAAAAAAGTAATCATCAAATAGAGTACTACTTGTAGTAAAAATATAATAATTAAAAGTTAATTTAATAGTAGTTTTGGGGTAAGGCGCAAGGGAAGAAGATGAAACTATAAACAAAAATAATTTCTTAATTAGGAAAAGATCTTTGGTGTGGTTTTTCTGGCCTGAAATCAGTTATATAGTGTTTGACAAAAATAGAACAGTAAGTCCGTTGGTCAAGGTTCTACCATTTGAAGCCATTTTCAGGCGTTTTGGCTAGTATTGGCGGGTCAGGCATGAGGCTATTTTATTGAACACTATATTTCTGGTTAGGAACCCGGCAAAAAGTCATTTAGGATTGTAGAATCTCAGATGTCACTTGATTCAGCAGACACTACTTATAATGCATATTTGCATATTCCATGAGTTTCAAAAACAAAATGTTTTTTATCAATTTGTTTTTGAAGGGTTTTCGTTTAGTTTTGACCACTTTTGATGAATCTTTCAATGATTATTTTGATTTGAATTTATCGAGCTTTAAACTGAGTAATCGAGCTTTGAAAAAATCGAAAATATCAAAAATCAATTTTCAGTGCTCCATCAGGGCGCTGATAGCTCATCAAGACTCTCATGTGATGGTCAGTCACTTAGTGATGAACCAGCATGTTAAGACGCTGATGAAATGTCAGGATGCTGATGGTGTATAGGTTGGAATGTGTTCTAGTCATGTCAGGATGCTACTCGCCAAGGAGCGCCCTAAAAAAAAAGCCTAATGATACGTCAGGATGTTGATCATGAATCAGCGAGCTCACACGTTTCTGAGATTTTTGTGTTTAACACACATCTGGATGCTACTCGTAGATTAGTGTCCTCATTGTTTTTTGGATTTGAAAATCTTCAAGTCCATCACAACGCTCATAGTCTAAGAGCGCCCTCAAAAGAAAAAATGACAAAACTGTGTGTTGTATGTCAGGACGCTAATGCTCTATCGGAACACTAACACAAAATTGTCAAAAAGCTTATAACAATGTCAGCCTGTGCTATTTTTTGAACTTTTTATTTTCATGAAAGCACAGAGGATTCAAGTATTGTTGCACTATTTGAATCATTCCATTTCATGAATTATTTGTACAAAAACTTTGCGAAAACTCTGATACGTTTTTTCTTCGAGGTTTAATGATTCTCATTACAAAACTTTCTCAAATCCATCGAAGAAAAGAAGTGTAACACCCCGTATATCTGGGTTAAACATAATTGTTGACTTTTACGTATTGTAAGACATATTTATACGCATATACATAAGTATATTGGCCTTAGAATAATGAAAATACATGCACGGTAGGGTTATACACTAAGATGTTAGTGGTATCATAAAAGTCTCATACTTAGTAAAAAATTCACATCTGGAATGCAAGGAGAGTGAGTTTTGAGTTCTTTTTAATTTGTCTAGTAAGTTTAAGTCTCAAAAACTCAAAATCATTTTCATCATTAGAATCAAAACGGTCATCAAGGACAAGAGAGGTAAAATCTTTTACCTCTGTACTTGCCATGAGGCACAGTATAACCTTTTCATCACCAGTGTCCGAATCGCTCTCGCTCGAACTTGTATCATCCCAAGTGGCCTTTAAGACTTTCTTGGGCACTCATTTCTCATTTCTCATATGTCCCGACTTGTTACATTCGTAACATGTAAGTTCGCTTGATTTAGTGCCATTTCTTTTTCTCTTAAAGAACCTTGAACTCGATCCTCATTTTCCCTTTCTTTTCAAGTAACTTAGCCTTTTTGTAATCATAGCAACCTCATCATCCATGTTCCCATCATCGGAAGAGTAGTCGCTTGAATCATTCACGTTCAGAGCTAAGTCCTTATTTTCCTTGTGGTCATCCTTTGATTCATTCTTGATTCTATTCTTCAATTTCATTTGATGAACAATCAGAGATCCACAAACTCATCAAAGGTATAGTCACCAAGATTTTTAGCTTCTCGATCGATGTGACTTGAGGGTCCCACTCTTTTGGTAATCCCCTAAGGAATTTTCCAATTGTCTTTGCTTGTGGGAACTCCTCACCTAGATTCTTCATCTCATTAATAATCTTGGTGAAACGTGTTATTGCATCTGAGATGTCTTCGCTCTCACTAATTCTGAAGGTTTCATAGGAATCCTCTAGCATTCTCAACTTTGTTTCCTTTACTTGCTTTGTGCTTTCATGAGCAACTTCCAGTTTATCCCATATCTCTTTGGCAGTGTAGCAGGCACTAACTATGTTGAATTCATTGATGGAGAGACTGTACAACAACATATTTATGGCCTTGTCATTTAATTGCTTTAACTTCTTTTCTCTACGTAGCCATTCATTTTTCGCCTTCGGCGCAATTACTTCATTTTCAACCTTTGTGGGTGCAATATAGCCATTTCTTAAAATGTCCCAAATATCAGAATCATGAGATCTCATGAAGTATCTCATTGTTGTGTTCCAATGCAAGTAATTTCCACCCTTGAATAGTGGAGGGTGATTCACAGAGTTTCCTTCATCATATGTTTCCTTAGAATTAACATTAGATGTCACACCATGTTCTGTTACCAAGAAATAATACGCAACAAATCGTAGAACCGGAGTGCAAACAATTATGGACATCAACATAGATTTTTTATTCATCTTCCTTTAATTAAGGAGGGCACAAGTCCAAATGGTACATTATTTTACATACACGAATACGCAGTGGAAATACATCTACACACGTACACCTAGATTTATGTCGATGTCCCCCTCTCTACGCGCCTCAATTGCAAGTAGCATCGATGGCTCTTGCTCTAGCATGCAACGTCTAAGAGCCTAGGGAAAATATCAACGGGGTGAGCTCAACAGCTCAGTGGATCTAGAAAGTTAAACGTATCATTTACAAAAAGATAACAACAGCAGTATGGAGATCAATCCACAACAATATAATACAATCATGTAATGCAGGTTTATAAGTAACAACGGAGTGCACCGCGGGCCGTGTACTTAGTATCATCGTGTGATGTTTCCCCTTTGACATCAAGGGACCGAGCGCAATGCCGCCACATGTCCAGCAAGAAAAGAGCTCAGCCTTGTATCACAAAGTGAAGGTTCCCTTGAAATCACGGATTGAGTGCGAGGTAGCTACAAGTGCGCAAGCAATGGACTAACCTTTTGTCACAGGGGGTTCCACTGGCCTTAAAAAGACACGCATGGTGACACCCCCTTGAAATATATATATATTTATTCAATATGCCAATGCATGGAGTAAAGTAGCATGGTGTCATGAACATGATGAATGCAATGCTATGATTATTAATAAGTAAAAGGTACGCAAACCTAAGCCTTCATCCCCACCTTGCAAATCTTGTCGCCATTTTGTGAGAACGTACAACGTCCATTTATGCAGCCATTTGACGAGCATTGTGCCCATGGCTTTCCCCTACCTTGAATCGGACAGCATTTCGACACATTGGTGGAACTTGCAGTCCGTGGACCACATCTCGGTGCATTGTGGGTCTCCAGTCGTCGCAGATAACATTTCGGTGCATTATTAAACTTTAAGCACCGCGGACAGCATTTAGTCCATGCCTCAAATTCTGAGGACTTATTTAATGTCCTTGGCCTTTTCTCAACGGTACTCATTGAGTTTGGTTTGTGTTTGTCCTTTATGAAGGAAAAAGACTCCACTTGCAACACATGAGTCGTGGAAAATTCTGTTGCAATCTTTTCTCGTGCATAGCACATATCACGTTTGGCCCATAGGTCATTGTTGAACCAATTATCCTCATGTTCCTTACGAGAATATGTCCCTATTATGAAAGATTTTGATGATTACAAAACTACATTTTGTTTATGATATTACTACACATATGGCATATCTAATCTCACTTGAACGTGTCAAAGATTCAATGATGCATGACGAACGTATTAAAAGATCTTCTTGAAGACCATAATCGTTTGAAGATGTTTAGTTGTATGATTAGAATATGATAGGTTGTAGGACCTTCTTTGTCATGTGATTCAACAATATGCATGCCTGCATGTTTTAATCGATCGGCTGCATATTCGATTTAATCGGACTACATTATATTTTATCGAACTTTAATCGAGAAATCAATAGTGATTTTTATAGAGTCTTTCAGGATGCTAATGTTTTGGCAGCACCCTCCTGGACTTGATGAGTCAGGACGCTGATAAAATATTAGGAAGCTCAAGGTTGAATTGAACTGATTAATAAGGACGCTTACTTGTTAGTAGTGACCTTTCTTTTTATCAACCTTTGAGAATGTCATGACGCTGACTTAGTTTCAGCTCGCTGAAAGTTCTCTTTGTCTTTAAGTGAGTTCTATCTTTAAAGACGTTGATAAGTTATAAGTTGAATAAATTATCAGGACGCTACTTATGTAGGAGTGCCCTACTTTAGAGTCAACTTAAATAACTTTCAGGACGCTTACCATCCATCAGCGTACTTAACATTGTTTTAAAATTGTTTTTAAAATTTCAGGACGCTTACTCTTGAATAGCGCCCTCGTGTGTCAAATGTTTTGAAACAAAGCAGGACGCTTACTATGAAGTAGCGCCCTCACGATTTGAGTCGTTCAATTGTCAAAGTAAGTCAGGACGCTTACTATTCAGTAGCGCCCTCACTTCATTGTTCAGTAGGACGTTGATGTTCTATGAGCGCTCTCAAAAAAACAAAATGACATAAAAGATATTTTTGCTGTTCTGACATTACTGCTATTTCTGTTAACTTTTTCAGAAACGTACGAATACTTTTTAGAATCGTACAACAACTTTTTTAGAACTTTTTAAACGTTCTAAAACTTCGTCAGAACATTCCTCTTTCATTAAAGGATCATATGATTCAGGTGCTATCGCCGTAATATGCATTAAGCTGAATCAATCCATTTTGGGAAAGAATGTTAACGTTATATTTGAAATAACCTAGAGCGCCAAAATCATCAAGTCCATTGCGCCTTTGTTATTCCTATATATATACGTATTGCCTTAGAGCAGAAAAACTAGGAATGAAATACGAAATTGATATTCATTAAAAACATATTAACAGTTTTTGTTTGTGCTATACACTTTTTGAAAATTAGTTTTCTTTCACTTGCACTTAATCTTACGATCTTTTGAAAGAAAAACTCAAAGTCTTCTGAGTTGACTGATTTTCATCTTCATTATTTCGAAAATCCACTGAAGAAGACTAAAGTTCTTTGAACCTGCTTTCAGCATAAACTTCATCATACATATTCTGCTAAATCTGTGATCACAGAAGGTTTATTCCAAAGCTTTGTAAGCATCACTTTGATTCTGAGTAAAAGGAATCATATCACATCTAGTATTCAGTTTGTGGTGACTGGAAAATCATTGAGTTAGAGCAAGTGTTGATCAAAGTTGTAACCGGTATTCTCACACCCGTAAGTTGAGAATAGGTTCTCTCTCACCTGTAACTAGAGAAACGGTTCTCTCACACCCGTAAGTTGAGAAAAGGTAGTTCTCATACCTGTAAGTTGAGAAAGTGTACCGGTTTGATCTTCACCTGTAAGAAGGTCCATAGTGGAGTTTGAACAAATCCTAACTGAGGGGGTTAAGTAGTGGATGTAGGCGCGGCCGAACCACTATAAATCTTGCTTGCATTGTCTCATTTACATTTGATGTATTTGATTGTTATACTTTATTTAATATGTTTTCATTATTCCGCACATTTTTAAGAAAGGTTAAAATCTATTAAGTGCCCAATTCACCCCCCTCTTGGACATATCTGGGCCAACAGTCATCACCTCCGAGTCAGTCATCGTCATCTTTCGTGATGAGGCTAGATTGACTATTTCTCATTTAACACTAAAAGTCAAATGATCTTGAGGTCTTCGACCCAATTGACTTAGTCCACGTTTCTAATCGGTAACAAGGACTCCGTCGTGATCGATCATCATGCAATTGCACTAGTGGATAAAGTGATCGTCTGTCATTAGCACCCATGATGTCATCATGTGCTAATGATTTTCTTTACCCGTAGTGAGGTAAGGTTCCAAGTCGAACCTTCTTTTCTAGATGCATCTACATTTTACATTAAGTGGAAGCCTAAGTTCTGATTTATATGTCGTGGTGTTCTATTTTGGTAGTTGTAGGTCACATTCTCAGCTCTTCTAGGCTTAGGGTTAGGAGTTGTGACTTTAGGTACTTTATGGTTCCTGACTCGATTATGGCATTCCAATCCCAAAATAAAAAAAAATTGGATAGTTGAGTTGGCCAATTTGAAATAATTTGGCGGGTTGTCTTAAAATAGGGTTTCAGTTTGAAATTCTTTTGAAAACTTTTTCCCAATTTTGGATTGGTCTCCAAAAATTCGAATCATTTTCCAGAGTACCTTTGTGTTTATTCTCACTTATCTACCTTATGTATTATCCTACATGATGCCTTATATGCAACAAACAAGTTTTTACTGCAAACCATCTAGATACCTAAATTATAGTTGGTATCCTCCAAGTTTGTCTGTCCCATTCCAAGCAAACTTGGTGATAGCAGGTATGATCTAGTTTCTAGAAGATTCACCACACATGATCTACAGGTCCTCCATTGATCTAGAATATTCCAATTATCCTCTGCATTCGTTGTGTCCCATTTCACTCTGAATACAATGATAAAAGGGATATCAATGGTCATGGGTTTTCCCGTCAAACACTTACTTAATCATCAACAATATTTAAAACTTCATTACATGTCGTCTCGTAAGGTTTTGTGGCCAATCATCATCCTAGTTTCACATTGTACATCCATTTCCAGGAGAAAAAATTACATAACACCAAATGATCAAATTTTAATAATAAGGTTCAACCTCGTTCGTGCACCTCCTTTTGGTTGACACAACGAAGTTTACAGCAGAGGTGCACCACACAAGGCTGACTCAATCAGGTGGGCATATATGCACCACAAGCGACTCACATGTGCCAAGAATCAATCCAGAGGCCACGAACAACTTACGTTCCTAAGTGGTTATGCTGTCTACTAACTTCCATGGATGATACCCAATTGACTGTCTGAAACACATTTCTCCCAAGGAATAATGATCCTTCTAGTGGAAGTCAACTTAAAAGTCCACCCCCTACGAAATGGGGTGACAATCGTTAGCAGTTGAGTTCCCTAAGTTCATGTTCTCATGTTGCATAAGGCTCTTCAACCAAAGGCTGCTTTGGCTTCTCAAACCTTGATTATTCCAATACCCAAAATCAACATGCTCAAAGCGATCATATCAGAACTAATATCAAGTAATGCAATCCTTTGATCACCTTAATATTAAACTAAAATTAGGTATGCTAATACCCATCAAGGACTACACTTCCTTTGTCACAATCACTCATCATATGAAATATTAAGATCAAATAATTCAGCCACATCAAAGTTTACAAATCCTTCCTTATTTGGTCATACACTCCATACGTGGCATGACCGGCATACATATTATGTACTCATTTTGATGCCCGTATGGCAATAAGGAAAAATCATCATAAATCACTATTCACACATACAAGATCATGAGCTAGAAAGGCTCCAAAGACCTCAAAGTCAACACTAATCATTGATCATAATCATAAGATTCTCAAATCTTAAGTCCTAATAAATACATAAATTTATCTGGATTATTCATGGACCTTATAGTTCTCGTATACTCATTAACTCTTCAATTAAAGATTAAATATGCTTAAATTTAAGAATCTAACCTTCATCCTAAATAATACCTCACTATTCTTCCAATAATCTGGCTGGCACAGTAATCATCCCATAAGTTCACAATAGGAAAAGATATTCAATCTTAATTAATATCTAGCTAGGTTTATACTTCCCAGTACTCATCAAATTACAGCATCTCCAAATAAGGTCCATTTAATCCTTCAAAAAGGAAACACCCTAACATTTATTTTTAAGATATAATTGCACCAGCTCCATGCCAACCAACAAAAATATCACATTTCTAGATGCCACGTGGTGGAGGGTGCCACGTGGCGGAGGGTGCCACGTGTATGCCCATGTTTAATATCTTCTAATGAAACTTTTCTTACGAAACCTTCCTCATGGGACTTATTTGCCCTAAGTCTAATTCCTAGGACACTACACCACGAGCATACCGAGGGGTCGATGCGCATACTAAGGATGTCATTACCCACATCAAGGCGTCTAACACACGTACCATGTTCGTGAATGACCAACGCGCGTACCACATTGGTGAATAACCGATGCGCGTACCAACGGATCGACGCGTACACCAAGGCACTAAAATTGTACCTAGGTGGTAGACACACCTATCGAAAGGGGCCGATACAGTGTCGTACTAACCTGACCAACGTGCGTATTGAGGGATTGACACGCGTATGGAATTTGTCGCAAGATCATGCTCTAATACCATTAAATTGTCACACCCTATTCTGTTACCAAGAAATAATACGCAACAAATCGTAGAACCGGAATGCGAACAATTATGGACATCGGCATAGATCTTTTACTTATCCTCCTTTAATTATTAAGGAGGGCACAAGTACAAATGGTACATTATTTTACAAACACAAGTACACTGTGGAAATACATCTACACACCTACACACCTACACACCTACACACCTAAATCTACGTTGACGTCCCGCTCTTTACTCGCAACCTTGGTACGTAGCACCGATGACTCTCGCTCTAGCGTGCAATGTCGAAGAGGCTGGGGAAAATATCAACGGGGTGAGCTCAACAACTCAGTGGATCTAGCAAGTTAAACGCATCATTTATAGAAAAATAACAACAGCAGTACAAAAATCAATCCACAACAATACAGTACAATCATGTAATGCATGTCACACCTGGGTTGCACACAGTGCCCCCTACCTAGGGTAATGAGTACCCCCGCATGACATACTCCAGTCATAGCACCACATAATATTGTCCCATCCCATCACACACCCACGGTGGTATGGGGACGCACCCCCAGGATCATTTGTTCACACTATTCATGAATAGTGTAGGGTCTTCCTCGGATTCGAACCTCAGACCTCATATAGGTTGATTTCGCAATCCGAGTATTGGCTCAGTGGTTACTCGGATTGTGAAATCAACCTATATGAGGTCTGAGGTTCGAATCCGGGGGAAGCCCTGCACTATTCATGAATAGTGTGGACAAATGATCTCGGGGGTGCGTCCCCATACCACCGTAGGTGTGTGATGGGATGGGACAATATTATGTGTGCTATGGCTGGAGTATGCCCTGCGGGGGTACTCATCACCCTGGGTAGGGGGCACTGTGTGCAACCCAGGTGTGACAATGCAGGTTTATAAGTAACAATGGAGTACACTGCGGGCCGTGTACTTAATATCATTGTGTGATGCTTCCCCTTTGATATCACAGGACCGAGCGCAATGCTCTTGCAAGTCCCATAAGCAAAGAGCTCAACCTTGCATCACAAAGTGACGGTTCCCTTGAAATCACGGATTGAGTACGAGGCAATTACAAGTGCGCAAGTAATGGGCTAACCTTTTGTCACAGGGGGTTCCACTGGCCTTAAAAAGGCATGCATGGCGACACCCCCATGAAGTATATATTATATATATTTATTCAGTATGCCAATGCATGGAGTAAAATAGCATGGTGCCATGAACATGATGAATGCAATGTTATGATTATCAATAAGTAAAAGGTACGCAAGCCTAAGCCCCCATCCCCATCTCGCGAATCTTCTCGCCACTTAGCGAGAACGTACGACGTCCAATTATGTAGCCATTTGACGAGCATTGTGCCCATGGCTTTCCTCTATCTTGATTCAGACAGCATTTCGGCACATCGTTAGATCTTGCAGTCCGTAGACCACATCTCGGTGCATAGTGGGTCTCCAGGTGTCGCAGACAGTATCTCGACTCATTATTAGACTCTGAGCACCGCGGACAACATTTCGGAGCATCACTCATCTTGGCGCCTCGTTGGACTCTCAAGAGGCGTGGAAAACATTTCAGCATAACACTGGGTTTCAAGTGTCACGGACGACATTTCTACGCTCCAAATATCGCGGGGGAAAGTCTTAGCAATTTCGAGGGATTGAGAGACATAGAGAATGGTTTGGAGGAAGGAGAACCCCCCTCCTATTTATAAAAAAAAAAAGTCTCATAACTCGCCCAAGCACTTTCTTAGGCACGTCCCAGGGCACATGCCTAGGTACTTGGGCACTTTTTCTAGGTTTTCGGGCACTTCGCTGGGTACTTCATTGGGTTTAAATCGAGGAACCTAAATCCTCAGTTCTCGTTTCATGTTGAGTACAGTGTTCATGCGAACATTGTTGTTTTATGTCATTTTATGATGTATTATCTATTTGTTTCAAATTTCTTGGTTGTTACATTAGAACTATGTTCTTCCATACTCAAAGAAATTGTTAGATCTCTTTGATGCAAAAACCCGCTCTGATACCACTTGTTGGCCCAGTATTATAGTCCAAGAAGGGGGGTGAATTGGACTTAGCGAATTTTTGCATTATCTTTCGGTTAATTAATTTAAACAGAATATATGCGCAGTAGGTAACAAGCCAAATAATCAAGTATAGGAAAAAAATAAATGGAAATTTTGATTTATAGTTGTTCGGTTTCTCTTGAACCTACTCCACTACCCGATCACCCACGATCAGGATTTCCTAATACACTATTGCCTAGTCAACTTACGGGCGTGATTAGAAGTCGTATACACTAGCCGACATAAGGGTTTGGCTAGAAGCCGCACACACTAATTAACATAAGGGTTTGGCTAGAAAGTCGCACACGCTAACCAACATAAGGGCTTGGCTAGAAAGTCACACTATAACCAACTTGCGAGCGTGGTTACAAGCCGTACAACAATATGGTATAGTTCCAGTTGACTAACATGTCAACAATACATCAAGATTACAAATGATAAAGAGAGATGTTCTAAAAGCACTCTCAACAATTTTAAGCATACAATCTTGAATGAATAATCACTATTATTCCAACCACAATATTTTAACTGATGTGTAGTGTTGAAATAGTTGTTTTCAAATACGTGCAAATGATTCAAATAGTGATAACATAAGATCAAGAATCAAATATGCACATGTATTCAAATATTGATTCTAAAGATGATATGTATAAAGCATAAGAATCAATATGCACAAATGATCAAGACTTGTTGATTCTAAATAGATAAATGGTTAAGTTCAATAATCAATATGCTCAAGTAATGATCAATGAAATCGATTAAAAATTAATGTAAGTTTAGCACATAAATCGATACCTCATAAGATGTATGAAACCACTAATCTAAATAATATCATATGAAGATCGAGTATGGTTTCACAAACATTTTAAATGAAACAGTTTTAAAGATAGATAAATCAAACACAAAAATCATTTTTCAATAACAAGCACAATCACACGAATCTTAAAAATAGATTTTACCCAACTCTTGGGAAGGATGAAGCACGCAAGATTCTCTAATGTGTGAAGGTGATTGAGAGTGATTTCACTTCAAGAAAGTGTTGGCCCAGATGTGTCCGAGAAGGGGGAGAATTGGACACTTAGCAAATTTTTAACCTTTCTCTTAAACGTATGAAGTAATGAAAGCAGATTAAACAAGTATGGTAAATCAAACACAGTAGCAACAATGAATACACGGCACACAAGATTTAGAGTAGTTCAACCTCGCCTACATCTACTACCTAACCTCCTCAGTTAGGATTTTTCCAAACTCCACTAAGGATTTTCTTACGGGTGAAGACCAAACCTTTACACCTTCTCAACTTACGGGCTTGGGAATAACCTTTCTCAACTTCTGGGTGTGAGAACAACCGTTACAACTACTTGCTCTAAACCAATGACTATTCAGTCACAAATACCAAGGTACCAGATGAGATATGATTCCCTTTACTTAGAGTCAAAATGATACTTACAAAACTTTGGATTGAACCTTTTGTTACCACAGATTCAGCAAAATATGTATGATGAAGTTCAGCTGAAAATAGGTTCAAAAGCTTTCGTATTCTTCAATGGGTTTTTGAAAAGAATATAGATGAAGATCAAAAAATCTAGAAGACTTAACGTATTTCAAAATGATCGAGAGTTTAAAGTAGCAAGTAGAAGAATAACTTTCAAGAGTATTTGCACAAGTGAAAACTGTTTCAAGATTTGAGAATGGATTCTCAGTTTTCTCATTTTTTGTATATCTTTTAATCTACACTTAGGCAGCGTATAAATAGAGATAGCAATGGCATAATGGACTTGAACTTTTCAAGTAGAGTTTTGGCGCAAAAATCTATTTCGAACAACGGACACATTCTTTCCCGAAACAGATTGATTCAGTTTTGTGCAATTACGATAACAACACCTGAATCTTCTAATCATTCATGAAAATATAATTTTCTGATAAAGTATTGGAATGTTCTGAAAAGATTCAAAAAGTTTTGAAAAGAGTATCAAAAAAGTGCAAATAGCAACTTTATGACAGTGTTGGATTAGCATCTTGATTTGATAATCAGCGTTCTAACGTGTAAAGCCAAATTTGTCATTTTGTTCCTTGAGGGCGCTTATAGACTGTAAGCATCCTACTGAACAGTGAAGCGAGGGCGCTACTGGAAAGTAAGTGTCCTGACTTACTTAGCGTTAAAAATCAAATAAATCTGTGAAGGCGTTGTTTAAAGATAAATGTCCTAACTTGTTTTTGAAACACTTAAAATCACAAGGGCGCTACTAAAGACGTAAGCGTCCTAACATTCAAAGCATGAAAACGTAAGGGCGCTACTGAAGACGTAAGCATCCCGATGTTTAAGACTTTTAAAACAACCAAAAATATAAGGGTGTTACTGGACAGTCAGTGTCCTGATATTTAAACACAATCAGCGAGCTGATGTTTAATCAGGGTCCTGATAAGTTCCTTGGTTGATTCAATGAGGGCGCTACTGACAAAGTAAGCGTCTTGATAGATATGAATTTATCAACCTTGAACATTATCAGCATCCTAATGAGTCATCTGCGTTCTGACTAACCAAGTCTAGGAGGGCGCTGCTGAGACATTAGCGTCCTGATAAACACTATAAAGTAGTCTTGATATTTTTCAACATTTAAAGTTCGATAAAACAGGATTAACATCGGTATGTTAGAATCAAGTCTATTATAGAAATTTCATTATAGGTGATAAAAAAAATACTTTTAAATCGAATCGACTAAACTATGCAATCATGCATATTGCTGA